>WYDI02029833.1:54324-113318 GCA_009867235.2 Psittacus erithacus
GGATGCTTCTTAAGTCTGGATTAAACCAGTGAACAATACAAACACTGCAGCCACACAGACTGATTTCTGTGGTTTATGGGAAAAGATGGGCTTGGAGAGAGATGCAGAGAAGACCAGTAATGTTATCTCTTCCCACTAATTAAAACAAACAGCCTGCGACAGCTGAGAAGGAGGATTTAATGGCCAAGGAACAGCCCCTGCCTGACCTCATCTCATGTCCTCTGGCCTTCTTCACCTGCGAATGTGACCCAGAGCCTGTTTCCACTTACTACACTTGTGGTTAATAAAGACAAGAATGAGGAGGGAGATGGCCTTACTGCTATAATGAAAACTCAGAGATCCCCACAGGGCTGTACCAATTGCATTTTCATTTCCACTGGTGCTGCTAAACACCCAGTGTAAGAAGCACAAACAGCCAGAAAACTAGAGCCCCATCATTCTGCAAATAAACCTGTCAAATAATACTGAGTGTGCCTGTATTTAACTGCCATAGCCTGAGTTTCTTAGAGGCAGGCAGAACCCATAAAGCATGGCTCAGCATGTCAGGATCCTCGTACCAGGCAAAGATGTTAAATGAAAGTGAAAATCCATACGTTTTTATTTGTGCTAAGAGCATGGCAGTGGGCAGGCAAAGGTTTGTAACCAGCCTGTGCTCTGGAAGTGGACACTAAAGGAAAGGTTTTGAAGAGCTGTGCCAACATGTTCATCGGAACTGAATGCAGGTAGAAGGGCTACATCACTGCTTGCATGAGGAAAGGAGTTCACAGGGAGGTGGAACTGCTCTCCCATGAACCACTGATTGCCTTTCCCTTTTCCAGGTGTGCTAAAATTAGTTTCTCACACTCATAGGCAGAAACCCCGAAGAACAGCAAGTTGATCCAAATGCAGCTGATTTGGGGTGATTTGTGATTTGTTGATGCTGTTATACAAGTGCCTGTATAACAAGTTACTACAGATGCTGTTACACAAGTGCCAGCATCTGTAGTGTTGACCTCCTGGTACAGAACTGTTATTTTCAGCCCTGTAAACACCTACCCAGAGACCACCTTACACTGTTCCAAGAGCATCAGCCCTTTTAGAAAGCTATTTCTCTGAGATAAAATACCTCCCCCCTTTCATCAACAAATGGCCTTCACCTAAGCAAGCCCAGCCCTAAACCACAAAGACCCACAGCAGAACCAGCCGCTGTGCTGCAGGGTCCCCTATTTATAGAGGTGGGACTGGGGCAATGGGAGGTCTCCCTGCCCATACCTGCAGATGGGCTATGAATGGTAGCAACAGACAGGGTTTGTCTTGCTTTCTAGGCAGAATTAAAGAGCTCTACCTAGGGAGAAGAGACTCTAGGATAAAAATCAAACAATCCAGAAATGGGGGGGAGGGAAGAGGAGAATGTAAAATACTCTGGTTTTAATCAGGAAAAGCAATTTAGTTGCAGTTTTCTGCATAATTTTGTTGAAGAAATAAATTATGCAGAAGAATGTGCTTTTCTCCTGAGGCTAAAAAAAGAACAAGTGGGGCTGAGGGAAATGCCTGAGACTTACATGTGTTTGCTATTTAGCTGCATTTCTTGGCAATTCCTGGTAGGTTGGATGGTTTATCCTGTAAACTTCAGCTGTGAAATGGACTCCTGACAGGAGCGTGCCACAGGAGTGTCTTCTCATGTGCGAGACATCAGTTTTCCCTCCTGTGGTGTGGGACTGCTTCAGAAAGGCCTTTCCTAGTATTTCTGGGGCTGTTGGGGCCACACTGAGCCCCAGTGGAGCAGCTCTAATTGCGTCCTGCCCCAGCAGAGACTCTCTTTCCTCCTTGACCTGCTCACTTGGGTACATGGGGCCTTTCCTTGGGTTTAACTTCCAGGATACGGGAACCCTGTCAGAAATGGATGAAGATTTAAGCAAGGTTGATTTTCCATTGCTATGCTGAAGAAAAACAAACCACAGTTTTTCTTTCTTTTATGTTTTGTACAAGTTTCCACCCCCATGACATGAAGCAGAGCTTTTCCTGAAAAAGAAAACAAGCCAGGCCCAGCACAATGAAAATTTGGATTCCTTAATGGGAAGAATCTCACTTTTAAAAGAACTTAATTTTCCACTGAAATGCTTAGGGTTGGGACTATAGGAGCTCTAAGCACTTGGATTTATTGGAAAGCTTTTATTCTAAGGTATAAGATACTAATTTAGAAATACTTGAGTGGGAGAGGATCATCCCAGCAAAGTTTTTTCTGTTTTTGGTTTAGTTGATTCAACAGAAGTAGAGAACTTGTCTTGTTTATAGGGTGAGCTTGGCAGGGAAGAAGAACATACGGAAAGGCAAAAGACAAGTTTTATCCTGCAGACTTTGGCTTTCGTCAGTACATACCCTACTTCAGACAATTACTGAGTCCCTCCTCAGTAGTCTCAGATGGTCTTTAGGAATTGGAAACAGCGTCTGTTAATTCTTAACTGTGGACTCTTCAGTGGCTTGGGCTTGTCAGCCAGCTGCTGCCACCACACCAGCTGTGGTTTCGGGGGAGAGCAGGAGGCATCATGACTTGGGCACCTGGAGAGACGAGGTGCTGAGGAGAACAGGAGGTTGGGGATGGAAATGAGCCCTGAGGCTCTGGTGTGCAAGACTCAGTTCCTGTAAGGAGTTCTTCCCCTGGAGTATTCGTGCCCTGGAGCTTCCCTGGGGCTCTGTTACTGCTTTGCAGAGGACATGTGTCCCCATGCTGCTCCATTCATTCCTAGTCTTCTCTTTCGTGCCACCACCTCACCAACAGCTCTCTGTGGCTGGCATTGCTTTGGAGCCTGATGAGGAAATGGATAGCAATCCCCTCAGTAGCTGGAGGTGAGAAATGCTCCTGAGTCTGGAAACTTAACTCCTTGAAGCCTTCAGAAGCAAGCAGGAGTGTCTCAGAGAGGTTTGCTGCTAGTGTCTCCTGTGGTGTGTGGAGGAGAGGGCGGGGTGGCTAGACAAGGATGGGAGGCCAGCAAGCAATTCACATCCCATTTCCACCAGTTAATTCAAAGCTTTGGGCAGGTCTGACCATTTGTGGCAAGGATGTAATTTTACCTGAAACAGTCACACCCCAAGTGTGACTGCCATTTATAACACACAGTGTCCTTAACCCCAGGTACTGTAGAAGCTTCTAAATGTCATTTTGTTTGTGGCTGCACTGGTGATGTTTGCTGTGGGTCAGGGGCTTGTTTAAATGACTGGGATTGTAAGGAAATACATGATTTAATGTAATCCTCTGTTTACTGTGAGTTTGATTTGATGATGTCTCACAACTGCTTGATGACAAAGAAGACATGCATGATTACAGTTCATAGGCATCTCACAGCTGGAGAAGTGAATATTTTTTCTTAGTGCTATTACTGTGAAAACCATAATGTACAAGCTGCCTTCCTGCCCTGGTGGCTGCAGTTTTGCAAATAGCTGTGTTGTGCAGTGAACCCCCACTGTGTCTATTTCTAACCAGGGAAACATCTCTATTTTCTATAGCAGATGACTCTAATTTTTCTTTTGTATATCTGTATGTAGTGACTTATCTTGGAAGACATACAAAGTGCAACCAGGATGAATGGCAATGCATTGGAGGCTTCATTTCACTCCTTCATATATAAACTGATGAAATGCATATAAGATCACTGATGGGAAATCGGTATTTTCCAAGGCGCAAGTGAGAAATAGATCAAGAAATGTACTTTTTTAATGCTGAGATTTTGAAATGTCAGATCCAGTGCTCCATGTCCAGGGAGTCTGTTCTTATTCTTGGGCAAGTCTCCTGTTCTGCAGGCTCATGTGTCTTGGTTCAAGTAATGAAGATCACTTTTACACCTCTGTTACAAGGCGGAAATGAGCTGCATGGCAGGTGAACACGCTGAAGGTCATTTGCTCTGTCAGAGCACTGGAAGCTCTTGCTGTGAGCTGGGTTCCTCTGTGGGTCTGACAGAACACTGTTTCATGTTGTACAGGGGGACTCTGAAAGGGCTCGTTTCCGGGACAGTGCCTTCATGGAGTAACATTTGGCAGTGGGTGTGCGTGCAAAGACATTGCTGGTGCTGAATCAGCTTACTTTTAAGGCAGTTTTCCCCTTGTGCTCCCTCCATCCCCAGCCTGGTTGATTTGCCTAATAGAAGCTGGCAGTAAACCTCAGCCCTGATTGTCAGATTTCTCTAGAAACCTCCAGGGAAAGAGAGGAAGGCAGACATTTGAGGAACAGAAATAGCACACATAATGAGCTCCCTTATTTAGCCAAACTGCTTTTTTAATAATCTTCCTTTTCTTTCTCTGTCTTGTACAGACAGACATACTGAACACATGGCATTATCGAACAATAGGAGGTGCTTTGGGCATTGGCTTTGACAGCAAATAGATAGATTCGACTGCTGGTTATTGCTTGGTCCCTCTGTGGAGATGCAGCTTGGAGAAGCCATTTGGGAACAGTCTGAAAAGTGGTCTCTTCCTTCTCAGTGCTTTTGTTTAACTCATCTAAATTCTCAGCTCAGACATGGGAGTCTCACTCGACTCAGCCTCTGCGCTGATGTCGTGTCATCAAACCCTTCGGTTTGTGCTTAGCTTGGCACTCTGACAGTGACTGTTCAGGATAGTCTGTGCTGTTTCCCTCCAGCCAGGGAAAATGGTTTTCTGAGTAAACTTGAAAACCATCTTTAAAGCAGAAAAAGAGAGTCAGACAAAGCATTTAAAGGAAGTCATCATCCTTCATACATTCTTCAGAAGCTGGACATGACAGTCTTTTGCTTTTGTGCTTGAGATGGTCTGTGTACGATGTTCTATGAAATAGACTTCTTGAAGTGGGTTGTGTTTTTGTAACTGTTCCAAAAGTGTAGCTGACAAGCAAAGAAAGGAAAGCTTATTTATTGACTTTCCATGGAAAAATACAACAAAAGATAAGATGGGAAATATGACAGTCATACAAATAGTCAGAAGATATTATGGAAGATACAGCAGTTTGATTTATTTCACGATATATCTGTACCAGCTCCAGGTCCTTGGAGAGGACAGAGCTTTTACAAATAATCCAGCACTGGAGATGACAAGCTATGCTTGAAGTATCACCCCCCTATTAAGAAGCTTTCTTTACCTTACTCTTCACTTGCTCAGGAATCTTCTTTTATGGTAACCAGTTGACACTGAGATGAATTGCTGAGGACAGAACATGGCACATCTCTTATAGCATTGTTTGTCTGGAGAGGTCTCAAAACTATAACATACTTGAGCTGTGTATTATCTTGCCCAGTGGAGAAATGCAGCTTTGTTGGGGTGGCACAGAGCAGCTCTCCAGCCAGACTCACTCGCGCCAGGCACTTGTCGAGGCTCATGTGTTAGTACAACTGAAATGTGCCAAGGGTAGGGAACAGTATTTGTAGTTATTACTTTGCTGTTACTACAGATAGGCTTAATTTCACTGTCAGTTTTACTTTAGAACATAGAAGATCTTAACAAGTAGAGTAAACTCATGTATTAGTTATCTGAATACTTTCAGATGAGACTGATCTTAAGAAGCAACTTGGCTTTTATCCCTTGATTGTTCAGCTCCTCAATAACACTGCCAACTTTGGCTGTGCATTGGGAGATAAATGATGTCGGAATGTCATCAGCATGTTGGACAGCTCCAAATAAATCCCAATAAGTTTTCTGGGTAAAGTGAACACAGAGGTGAGGTATAGTACATTTTGTGTTGCCTTGGAAATTTAAATCCATTTACAGTATATGTCTTATATTTATCTATATTCCAGAAGTGTATTATCTTTGATTTTGTGGGTTCCTATTGCTTTCCAGTGCTTTTAGTCAGTAAATTCAACCCTGGATGGATGTTTTGTCTTTGATATATCAAATCATCTTCTTCCACATCAGGCCTGGATCCTGAGTTTCTGTTCAGGCTTGCATCTAGGGTAACATACCTGGCTCAAACCCAAGCTGGGGTGAAGCAAAATGCCGCTTTGAAAGTGTTTATACGCCTGCATTAGTGATTTCCCAATCTCACAAGAGCTGTTATTAGTTAGAAAGTAGGAGGTGTGTACGTGCACTGTGGAATTTTCTGCTGCATTAGGACTGTGCTCCTGTGTGCTTTGGAAAGCTTGTGTGTCTTACTCATTCACCAGCCCAGGCCTGGAAAGAACGGCCAGGGAAACTAGAGCAGGACAAGGTTTTCACAGCCCCTTTCAGATCTCCTTTCTTTGCAACGGTTGGTTTAAAACCAGATTTTCCCATCTCTGCTTTCTGCATATTGTTCTTCCCTGCCCTGTCCACTGTCTGCCTTGACATCAGTCTTGCACATGGGATATTATCAAATGGCTCCTAAGATACTTCATTAGACAGGTTCTGCCTTATTTCCGTCAAAAGTAAACTTTCTTCTTGCAGTGATCTGTAAAAAAAGACCTGGGCACCCCTCACCTCCCAGCCCCAGGTGAGCAGAGAGCACATTAGATCTTTTCAGTGGTTTGGACTGCGTTGCTCCTGCTGCATGACAAGTCCTGCAGGTTTTGTTACTGAAAGTGGAAGAATATAGTCTGTCTAGCTGAAATGAAGAGGAAGCCCTTCTCATCTTCTTAGCTTGCATTAGCCCCTCTCATCTCCTTTGCCTTAGGTGTTGTTTCAGTCCTTGTTAAATCCATTAAACCCTGGGAGATGCTGCATTGTAAAGGGTCTGAGTATGTCGTTCTCTACTGATTTAAGAGGTATCATTACTAGAACCAGTGTCGCTCATGTAATCATCTTTAAAGAGCAGAAGTTGATCTGTAAGTCACTAATGTGGCCCAATAGGGATGATTTTACTGCAAAGTGTTTGGAGGAAGAGTCCCTCTTTGGAACCAGAAAATAAGTAAATATCAAATGTGATTGTTATGTCCTTTCAGAAGCTGACACAAAGATTGATGGCTAATAAGCATGTGTTCTTCATTTGCATTGCAAAATGTTCAGTGCAAACTACAGGCAAGCATCAAAATACTTCATTATTTTGTTAGCATTCCCTTTTCTTATTGTCTGCTCATGGGTAAGAAACTATATCAATAAAGGAATACTGAGAAACTCGATGGAAGAAAAGCAAGATAACAGATTGCAGGAGGCAGCCTTGGTTCCCTGGATTGCTGCCAGGGCTAGTGCCTCTCGCTAGCTCAGAAAGTCAATGGACAATGTATTCTGTACTAAAATATTTTCCCTTGTTTCTTTATTTTTTTTACCCATATATATACACACACAAAAAGCGAATTTCTGATTCAACAGATGAGTGCGATTATAAACAAAAACCAGGCTGCTAAAGACAGAAAAAAAGCTGTTGTCTCTGATTCATGGATTTGTTCCAGTCTGAGAAGCTCGGAGCATTCTTTGATAAGGGCCATGAGTGATTAGAAAGTAATGAACTATGGAAAAGGGTCAGAAGATGTTGAGATTAGATCGTCATGACTGAGCAGGAGCCAGTGATGAACCCATCTGCATGAAGTGCTGCCCCAACGTCAGCTGCTCAAAACTGTTGATTTATTCCTGTTATCTTTACATTTTGCTTTCAAAGAGCAAGATATGAAGAATTAAGTAGCCAAAGATGGGGACATTTGCGCTTAATGTTTCATTAGCTTCTGTATGTTTCTAGTTTACTTGCAGTCTGTGCAGATGACCATCTTTTCCTTGTTCACCTTCTCAGAGATTCATGTTTAAAAGAAGGTTCATGAAACGTTTCCATGTGGAGGGGAAAAATTCTCAGGTTAAATTCAAAGCCTCTTTTGATCTCCCTGAGATTTAGTCACTGAAAATTCCATGTGAAAGGGAACCTACATTAGACCAAGGAAACAGCATTGCAGGTCTCAAAAGTCTTCAGGATTTTTTTTCTTGTCAGGTATAGAAGATCTCATATTAAAATCTGTTTCTGCTTATTTTAATATCTGCACAGTTGAAAGTTTCTTATTGCACTTGTAATTCTATCAAGAGGGTTTGAGGCAAAGGCAGTTCTTAGTAGTGGTAATGTTCCTATCACCGTGATGATCTGGGATGTGAGTGAGGCAGGATTTAGCAGTAGTGCCTTTCAGTTAATCATCTTCTGCACTCATCTAGCAAAGATAAAGCCAAGCAGCCTGTGATGTCTGGGATTATAATTCTCTGTGATTAATATATGGAAACCTAAAGAGTATCCTTGGGGTATGGAGTTAAATGTTGCATACTGACATCAGAAGGCACCATCCAAGTCCTCATTACCTGTCTTTTATTTTTAACTAGGAATAGATGGAGAAAAATTATTATCCCTATTTTAGACTGGGGACACACACTGCAGTGTACTTGCTCTTTACCTGGGAAATGTGTACAAGAGGGAGCAATTGTGTCTCGATTGCCTGAATCCCAGCGCTGGTGCCACAAGGCCATCTTCTGGTGTTTTATTTCTAGTATTATTTTAAGCACTAATTATAAAGAATTACTCGGGACATGTGAACACCTCATTTTGATAACTTTGGTGCAATTAGGATGCCAAATTCTGTAGGCAGCTTTGACAGCCTCAGCATATCTGCAGGACAACATATGTATACAGTGTTTTCTTTGTAGGAGTAGAGTGAAGGATGGTGTAGAATATTAATGAATGTTTCACAGATTCTTTGTAATATCCAGGCATATCTTAGCTCTGTCAAATCCTTAGACTAGTAAAACTTTGAAATTCTTCAGGGTCATTTGGTCAAAACCAAGTTTTCCTCACTGGGAACTGTGTATATTCAGTAGGTAGAAGGAATAGAAGATACTGGTGCTGAACAGCCACACCACATCCCAGTGGATGTACTAAAGCATGTGTTTTCTGTATTGAGGAGCCTTCAAATTGACAGTCCTTGAAATGTTTCTTAAGAACAAGTCTTCTTCTGTTTCTCCTTTGCTAGAACCAAACCTGAGACCCTCTGAACTACCACTTGTTTTCATTGGCTAAGTAATGCTTCGTGCTTGGCAGGGTTTATTTCATCCTTCAACTTTACTTTGATGCAGCTACAAAAGGCAGGCAATGCATGTTCTCTCCCAGGTAGGACTGGTGTCCATCTGTTAAAATAAGAAAAGACTATCTGTATTCTTTATTAAAAAAACTATGAAGTGAGAGCTTCTGGTTTTCATGTCTTGCTCTTGAGAAATGCAACTGCTCCATTTCTCTTGCCATACCCAGCCATGTAGATGTGAGTTCATTCTGTCATAGAGATCAGCTGAGCACAAGCACAGGGTTTGCTGTTTGCCAGTCCAGGATGTGGTCTCAGAAGATAGCTATCTGGATGGAATATGCATTCTGATGCCCAGTCAGGTGTCACAGGACCTATTTGTGTTTGTTCTTCCTGCAGGCAGCTTTGTGCCATCAGACTAAGTTGGGATTCTTTCCAGTTGAGGCACCTTGGTGCAAGCAGTTATTGTTATTATTATATGTCTAATGCTAGTCATGTGCTGGGGACTTTTAACTCGGAACAGAGCTCTCTGTGTTCTTCTCATATGGCTGTGATATGATCATATTGTTTTATGAGTCGTTTTTGCTCACCAGACTCCAGTAGTGCTTTTACAGAAAGAGTTACTTGGGAGCACTGAATGTTGGCCAAGGGATGAAATGGGACATTGGGCGAGATGCATAAAACACATCAGTCACATACATCAAATGAGCAGAGTTGCAGAGGAGGGGAGGACTTTTGCAGCACACAAGTGAGAATCTGCCTCAGCCAACTTACAACACTGTGATAACCTTGTCATTAACACAAGAAGGACATGGAGCTGTTGGAGCAATCCAGGGGAGGCCACAGAATTGCTGTGAGGGCTGAAGCAGCTCTCCTCTGGAGCTAGTCTGAGAGAGCTGGGCTGGTTCAGCCTGGAAAAGAGAAGGCTCTGGGGAGACCTTAGACCCATAGCTATGGAGGTGGCAGTATGGTGCTGGGGTTTGTCAGATAAAGGCCATCTCTGAAGGGTAAGGAATTACCCATGCATGTCTGTGTCTGGAGCAGCACCCCTCCAGTGAGTCATATCCAGGAAAGGTGAACTTGAACCCAGTGCTTAAGGGAAAAGGGAACGTACTGTGAGAGGGGACTTGAAGAGTTTGGCTTGTTTAGTCTAGCAAATCACAGACCAAGAGATGATCTGATTGCTGTCTAAAAATATCATATGGGACTAAAGAGCAGAGAGGGAGGAATGTACTGGCTAAGAGCAAAACATATACATTAACCAGACAGTAATCTAGGCTGGAAATAAGGCAGCATTTAACCATTAAAGCAGCAAGATTCTGGAAGAGAGCAGTGTTGGTGCCAGAATAACAGAGGCAAAAATACTGTTTAAAGATGCAGTTTGAAGCCTGTATGAAGGAGGTTATGTGATGTAGTGGCCTCTACTATCAGGGCACTGTACTTGGTGACCCATCCAGTCTCTGCCAGCCCAGGGATCCCATGTTGCCATTGCTATCATCATCCCAAAGGAAATGTGCGCTGTCTAGAAAGTTGTTTCTCGTAAGATGTCTTCTGGTTACTCACTGGCCAGTGACCAGACACACCTTTGAACCAGGGGCAGAGAGCACTTGCTAGAGAAAGGAAGTGTTTTCAAAGCCTTGATGTCTCTGTAATACAAATTGGCAGTTCCTACAAAGAACTGGAATTTAGGGAGGTAAAAAGAGGCATTGAGTGTGTCTATGCAGGATTAAACTACCTAATAAAAAGCCTTGGAAGGGGTATGTAAATTCTTGTGCTCAAGTGTATGGGTGAAACTGCTAAATGGGGATTAGGCTGAAGCTTTTAGTATATGCTGTGAGGTTACATCATCTCTTCTTAGTCCTGTGAGGTTTAGTGCATCTTCTCTGCAGCACCTTATACTGAGCATTGTCAGAGGGAAAGATTTGGATTAGATTTCTTGAGCAGCATAGTAGTCCCCAGGGTCCCGTTACTTCAAACTCTTTTCACGATGTAGCAACCTGGAAGTTACACAGGGCAGAACTGTCATCAGCTCTTGAGTTCCAAGAGATGATCTTGTATTGCTCTTGAGGAAGGTAGAGCATTTCATTTGACAAGAAGTAATTCTTGCTTTTCTCCTCTGCCCTCTGGGGCAGGGACTTTGGTTCTTACCACTAGAGAAATAACACACCAGGCAGATTTGCCTGGTTCAACAACCCTTTCCAGGCAGAAGGCCCTGCATGGCATAGCTCACAGACAGGAGAGTTAGGGGTCAGTCTCAGTACTGATACCAAAAATTATCTGACTGTGGCCTCAAAGCATATAGCTAATAAAAGCCTGACCCTGTGCTCCCAGAGCAAGTAACAAAACCCTCTCTAGCACTAGCTTCCTGCCTGCCATCCATCCACCACCCAGAAGAGCTGCTCTGCTAAAGGGCATTCAGAGCTGCTCCAAAGGCATGTTCATTTTCCTGGGTTTTAGTTTTGGAATTTCTGAGCAGATCTGGTGCCTCAAAGGCTAAAGCTGCTGCTGCCTTTTGGGAAACTCCTGTGCAAAGTAATATCTCATCTCCAGGAGAAGACAACAGTCACACAGCACAGCGCATCAAGCGCTGGCTTTCATCATTTCAGCAAACACCATTAAATTGCACAGCACATCATTTAAAACAAACACTGTAGAAGGGCTTGTAAAATAACAATACAAAGCAGCCCTTAAATTTCCCTGGTGTCAAACCAAGCCAGTTGCACTGGCAAGCCTCCAGCCTCAAAGGTGCACACAATGTGAGTGTCTCCCTGCAGACAAGCCTGGAATTACAGTCCCAGAACTTCATTCCTCCTGCATTATAAGGGGATGAGTTTTTATGGACAATAAGGACTGTTGTAGGCAAGGGTCATACTGAAATCAGGCAACAGTTAAGTGCATGGGCAGTGCTGATTTCAGGCTAATGGCATGGTCTTCACCTCTACCAGTGTCTGTGGTCAATTTTCTGAGAAGTCTATGTAATGTGGAAGGTGAAAATCTGCGAGGAAATTACAGGAGTGACTGACAGTGGTTGTTGCCTTTTCAGGAAGTATTGAACTCTAATATCGCTGTTTGGCTGTGGAGAGAAGTGCTGTTGGCTGAAAATGCTGTGTTTTGGATAGAATCCTGCCTGCCTCACCTCATTTGTAATGTGGTTTAATTGCAGGCATTTTCAGCTGGATAAAATACCCTACACTTCTATCCTGATCTGTTTTCCAGATCTTGTGTGACTGACACCTTTGTCTGACAGGTGAAGTGCTTATTCCACACACAGAAATCACTTCACCCGTCATCTGAAACCAAAGGAATTTCGTTATTAAATTGAAAGAAGCTCCTTGCCCTTGTGACTTTATATGGGGAAATGTCCTTTGAGTCCAGTGGCTGTGCTGTTAGGATGTCACTGTGTGCTTCGGGAACTACTGTCCTGCGCTCCAGTTTAATGTGTCCCACTCTCATACAAGTCTCACTCCTCTTTTCCTATTTACTCTCTACTGCCACTGTGAAGAAGACTTTGGGGACCTGGCTAAGCAGGGATGAAATCTCTGTGAACAGCTGCTGCTGAAGAGGGGGCAGATCTATAAGCATTGGAGCATACACATCCATAGTTACCTGATCGCATTTGATGGCTTGAGTTTATTATGGCTAGAAAGTTCCTCTTTCTATAATGATGCTGAACAATTCACTGTTCCAGACCACTTCTGTTACCTAGTAAGCTGTATCTAGTCATTATACTGCTTTTCTCATGTTGAAATGGATTTTACCATTGATGTGCTGGAATAATAGCAGCATTTGAAAAATGCTCTTGTGTAGGTATTACTTGGTGGCATCTTTTTTATTCATTCTTGTTCTTTCTAGGTGGTGCAGTAGCACTGAGTAGCTTCATACAGGGGTAAGGAGTGTATGGGAACAGATTCTGAAAAGTCTGAATGAAAACACAGCCCTACCCAAACCAGCATGACTTGGGAATTCTGCTTTTCTTAAGGGATAGAGAAAGGGTGCATATGTGATTTCTGGATTGCTTCCCTACAGCAATTAGTCCTGGATTGATAAAAGAATAATCCCTTCTTTTTGGTGACACTGCAGTAAATTTTGTTACTTTGCAGTGCAGTTGGATGGGTGGAATGGACTCACCCCATGTTAATCAAGGGGAAGAACCATCACAGTGCAATCACTGATCGGCAATTACAATGTAAAATAACAGCAATGAACTCAAATTGCCCCTTACTGCCCATCACTGCTGTGCTTTTTATAGTAATAATATAGTCCATTAAAACCTACAATCACTGTAATGTTTATGCATTATTGGGGAGATAAATTGCATAATTCTCATTTTACAATTTAAATGTAATTATGAGCTTACTAATAACTAAAACCTGAATTTGCTCGACTATCAGTTTTTCTAACACTTGCCAGAATTAGAGGTAATTACTTAGAGCTTACAATAATTATAAGTCCATCTTTTAAATAATTAATGTGCACTTTCATGGTACAAAACAGCTAGTAATCAAATGACCTCTGGCTTTTACAGCAAGCCCATGCAATTAGTCTTATTGTGTAGGTCTATAGAAATGTTCCCATTACAAGAGTCTGTTAAGTTGGCAGGCTTGATATTGATGGCTGTTGTGTTTTATGGTACCAGACAATGATTAACACAAAACAGCCTTTAGAAACATGGGTAAGGACATTTGCTGGGCCACGGGATGCATATGCAGGAAAGTAATTCCAGGTGAGGGGGGTTTGAAGTCAGGTTCTGGTGTCTGTTGGACCGTCAGGTATGCCAGGGGGATTGTATAAGGCCATTCATCTTTTGCATCTGATCGTTAGCCCAAGAAAGAACCAGCAAACTGTCCTGTGGGGTTTGCCTTGTATTAGTGCAATCACTTTCATTGTGGTAGCACCTGGCAGGTTGCTGCCCTAGAGTAGGTGCTGCAGAAGAGTCTGTAAGTGTAATGGGATGGCATTGGGAAATAGACACCTAACTTGTGAAGCCCATAGTCTGCTTGCCAGGCGCATCTAACCCAAACTGCCTTAACTTCTGTGCTTAGCATAACCTGGTGGAGAAGCTTTCTTGAGAGCCTGGAGCCCATGAAGAGAAACCAGAAGGCACAAGACTGACTTGGTTAATTTGAGTCCATGTGCCAGAACCTTTTGTAAATTCAGCCCTGTTTACCAGCAATGCACCATAGCCTCTCACTCTGCATTTCTAAACTCCAGATAAAAAGTCTTCATTAGATAAAACCAAAGCTGCTATCAGCAATGATTCTGGTATTTGCTGTTTCTCCGCAAGCCTGTCTCCTAGATAAACTTTTACAATACTGTTTTCTTTGAAGAAACAAACCAAAAGAACAAAATAAAACAACTCTACAAAGGCAAACCTTCAAATCAGTGTCAGCTCTTTCAGGGTCAATGTATGGATCTCAGCAGTGGAACTGCTGCAGTGTGGTGTGCTACAGTGCTGTCTTTGTAGTGCAAGTGAAGTGTTGTCAAACTCTTGTTCCTCAGCTCCAAAATCATTCCTTCACCTGCCCTGTCTCCACATATTGCTCTCCTCTCCTCCCTTAGTCTCCAGCTGTGCCCAGGCAGTGGTTGTAGTGGCTGCCCTCCGAGGAGACATCACCATCCCTCCTGCAGCACCAGAACATGTCAATGAGCAGACCACTTTACCTTTTAACCCGAGTTTACCTGCCTCTAAAAGGAGAGTTATGGTAACAGTTACGTGGCACACATAATGGGAGGATTAATTAATGTTTATAAAGACTTGGAGGTCTTCAGACGAAAATTGCTACAGTATATAAGTGCAAAGTCATTATGATTATCATTACTTTCATTTGCATGTATAGACTGTAATTAGCTGTGGATTGTATTGCATTGACTGTGAATAATTTAAAAGCTCTTTTCATGAAGGTGTCCCTTAAAATGTTTTTACATTTTGCATTTAATAATTCCAAGGTTTAGCTGCTTTCTCTCTTTCCTTACCTCTTGGTAGGGATATATCCTACAGTGTTGGTTTATTGGAGCTCTGCATGTAAATTAGTCTATGTCTCATCCTGTTTTCCTTCCTATTTTAGAATAGAACAGAAAAGAATTCTATGCTGATTAAGGAGCCTGTTTAACACTGTGGGATGTTGCCCTTGCAGGTCCCTCCTGTGCAAACTGCAGGAGGGGCTTCAGGCTCAACATCCCACTGGCACTCAATTGCTGTTCTTAGGGCACCCCCAAACCACCCAGGCACAGCGTCACTGTGGGTGTGATGGGGTATATGTGTATCCATAGCTCCTGTGACAGCTCTGCTGAGTACCCACTCTGTATTTACTTCGTGACACCACTTCTTACTGAGTGTAGAAGGATCTTCATTTTCTGTTTTGCAAACCCATGTATCGTTTATGACTGCTACTCACCTTTTCTAGATATATTCTCAAGCTGAATGCAAGTAGTCCTTGTAATAATTCCTATTCTCTTGGAACTGAATGGTTTTGGGGAAAAGAGACACATCCTCCATGTTGTTTCAGGACTTAGCTGTAATTGCAAGCAGGTTTGTTCTACTCAGAACTGGAGCAGCTGAGTTAAGAATATGCTGCCATGAAGATCCTTCCATAGTCTGAGGAAGGAGGAGGACAGGCCAGACCTTAACAAGTACCTCTTGCTTGCGTAGCTATTTGGGAGCCACGTTGCTCTAATTTAAATGGCTCACTTAAATGCTTAAAAAAAAGCTGAGCATCCATTTCTTGCTCTGCATCTTCTGAAAATGTGGGCGTCTAAATGGTTTAACTGTCTAAGATCTGTTTGCTCTGATCTGTGCATACATCCACTTACTGTTGGAGGTGGGAGCAGGAGCTGAAGTACTGTTTAGTAGATGTTCCCCTGCGACTCGAGAATGTGTCATATAGGAACATAACAAGCAGTAGGTTTCGATGATCTGTGAAGCCAGGAAGTCAAAGCCAGTTTGTGTGTTCAGTGACCCCAAACCCAAGGCCTTGTCTTTGGAGCTTAGTTGAGGTTTTTATTTTATGCTGTGAAAGCAGCAGCAACTGTGCTTCTTGAGGCAACTATTGAACCCACACCAAGAGTAACATCTCTTAATGAGGCAAAGGAGAAATTGTTTGTATTGCATGTCAGAATTATGCATGTGTTGATAGGAGGCAAGAGCTGCAGCTCCTCTGATACTTGGCATGGTTCAGCATATGGACTGTGCTGTCCCTGTGGTTTCAGCTGCTCAGCCCCCTTTCATGTCAGTGTCACTCTACATCCAGTTGAGGCTCATGCATGAGGCACATCTGCTGCTCTGCCCTCTCAGTGCAGCACGTAAAAAGCAGGACGTGTCCAGTCAGGTGGCTTATTCTCACAGTTTCCCATTACTTCATGTCCTGGTCTGGCCTCCTGACTTTAGCTGGAGGTGGTGGCACAGTGTAGTAGTCAGTAGCACCCCGTGGGGTGGTTTCTGGGATGACTTTGGGGTGATACTAAAGACCACTTGAGTTTTTTGTGAGGGAAAGGCTCTTGTTTTCCAGTGCTTGAGCTAACTCTGCAGTTGACAGTGCTATCCATCACTTCAGAGTACCTTGGAAAAACTCATGCTGCCTACAGTAGTATCTGAAACTTATCATCTTCTTAATGTGTGTGTCCCTCTGAGGAAGGCAGGCACAGTGCTGTCTCTTACTGGTGGAGAGCAGGAGAACGAGGAGCCTGTGGAAGAGCATATACTTAAGACGAGCAAGGCTAAGGCAAGAGGCAGCATCTTTATAACACTTAAAAAGGGGAAGAGAGTAATTTGTCCTTGTTATCTGTGGTAGATAGAACAAGGACATTTAGGCTTTATACTGCAGCCAAGGAGATTCAGATTGCCTGCTATGGAAAGCTGTTCGTGAAATATAAGGTGAGGACTGGAATAGACAGCCTTGGGAGGCCCTGCAGCGGGCAAGGGGCTGTCTCTGAAACACACCACTGGGATACAAGCAAGTAAGTGAAGGGGATAAGGTTATCTGTTGTCTGGAAGACCTTTCTGGCCCTGTAATACAAAGCTGCCTGGATCACTCATGCTTTGAGTCCCAGGTTAGCTTCTAATCCCAGGATTTGCCCTTTTCACATGCTGAAAAGTGCATAATTTATAGATCAAGTGTGGGCAGAGACTTATCGTAGGGTGATTCAGACAGGCTGAGTTCAGGCATCTAAATGACAAGAGCATAGAGCACAGTGGGTTAGGCCACGTAGCTCAGATGTGTTTGAAGGTTTGATTTTTATTTTTTTTTCTCTTATGGTTTGAATAGCAATTTGGGGTTTGGGATTCTCCATCTGGTTCTGCTGCTGTCAGTGTGAGCTACTACTGAGCGCAGCGCTGATCTCCCCAACAGCAAAATTACTGAGGTCAAGCTGGGGACTATCTCTTCCTCAATTATAACAGCAGGCTGGGTACCCCTAATCTTTTAACCTCCAATAAAAGAGAGACTCCACAATGAAAAGTGTTTCTGCTTCTTTAAGCTTCTCCTGGAGCTATGAGTCAGCTTTGCAAAGTGATAACTGAAAACTGAATCTTGTTCATTTATTCCAAATGACTACAGGAAATCACGTTATCCTGCAGTTCTGTTCATACCAATATGCTTTTAATTTCTCTTCCTCTGTGGCAAAGTGCACAGTGATAACCTTGTAGGAAATGTCTGGATGTCTCCTAGCAATAAGGAAGGTGTGTGTCCAGAGTGCAGCTTTGATTAAAACTATTTAGCACACTTGAATGTAGAGATTGAAAGAAATGAAGAGTTGTTTACTGTATCCATAAATGTGAATCAATGGCTTGTTAGGCCATGCCAGCCTCATTAAAATTAACTGTATCTGAAGGAAGGAATGATTTTATGGTGATGGATAATCCACCTGGAGTACAACGTTATTAGAGAAGATGTAGGGCCTGGGAACAGGGTGAAAATAGTTCATTTGAGAACAGAAAACTGTTGTCAGCAGAATGCTTTTGCAGGTAATTATGCATGTTGAATTACAGTGGAGAAAAAGGGCAGGAGCATTGGCTGACCTAACCTGGCATGGCTGTGGTGCCTTCAGTGGAGATGCAGGGATTTATGTCTGCTGAGGACCAGGGTCTGATCCAGAACCAGGGATGAAGTCCATTCTGGTGCTTTCAGTGGGTGAAGATTACTAATATATAAATTCACACTGTGCAGCCACCTAAGCCTCACCACACAAACAGTACTGCCTTAAGTGAGAATATTGCTCCTCTGAACAGTTAAGGCTGCAGGGAGCATCTTAGAACAGCTCAGTACCTTCCTGGATGTGCTTTATCACAACAGGTTCTGTCTTAATCCCACTGATACTGCATTGATATTTAGTTAAATCAGCACCAAAATAATTAGCACAAAAGGTAGGTCCAGGAGGAAAGATCTTCCTCAGTTCCCTCTGGTAGGGTTCCTTAGTGGCTCATCCAATGGAGAAGTTAAGATTTCCCCCATAAAGGGAACAGTGTAAGAATGGCCACACCACGTTAGACATTCTGTTCTCCAGATACGTGGGCTGGGGAGTGAGACATGAGTACACTTCGACTTTCTTTTTCCCTGTGCTTTCTCTCTGTGGGTTTTGAGGATGCTGCCTTGGGCTGTGTTGTCAAGACAGTGCAGAGGCACTCCTGACCATTCCCATTGCCCTGCCGCGCAGCAGGAGATGGGTTGCTCCACTGCATTTTGTAAGGGGAGGCTGGGAGGCTTCTCTGAGTTCCTGGCATTAGGTATGAGAGAAGAACAACAGAGACAAGCACTTTTTTTCAATTTGCACTCTCCCAAACAGACTAAATGACAGTAATTCTTTGGGGCATCACTATTTGCATCACATCTGCCTGCAAACAGGTCTGCTGTTGCTGTAATTAGGCTTAGTTTGCAAAATCCTTCACTAGCATTTTACAAACTGGCTGGTGAGGTTTTAAGTGCCCAGTTACCTTGAAAACAAAATCATTAAAGTCTCTTATGTTAGAGGCTGAGCAATTGTACCTTAAAAAGTCTGAGATGAGTGGTTTGCCTCAGTCAGACCCGAAATCTAATCAGACACATAGCTGTGATTTATCATCTGACAGATAATAAAGGATGCTTAAGAAGGAGTGTGGGAGAGAAGTCAATTTAGGATGACCCTTTCCTTGGAACGTCCTCCCACCTCCAGGCAATTGGTGCTTTAAAGTCGTTCTGGCTGCTGGAACAGTCAGTGCAGCCTCAGCAGCTCCGTGCTGGACCCAGACTGGATCCTGCAGACAGAATTGTTTAATGTGATATCCCCACTGATACGGCTGCCCCACTCTGTGTACATATATTAGTTCCTCCATGCACTAGTCACAGTCTGAGAAGATCTATAGGTACAAGTGTGGCTTGTAATTAGAAGTGACAACCCATGGCTGTCCTCTCCACCTCCAAAACCTCCTACAACCCCTTCACCAGAGCCACTGGAACAGTGGAACTTTCCCTTTCATGAGAAGTGTATTAATAAATCCATCTTGTTCTCTAATCCCCACACACATAGTGCAGTGATTCATTAGCACAGGAAGAGGCAATTTAGATTTCCTCAGATAACAGCAGCTGTCACTAATCACATTAAAGGAGGAAGTGCAGATCTGAAGTTGGGCAAGCTAGTCTGTTTGGGAGGAAAGTCTTTCATACCAGCCTGTCACCTTCCTCCCAGCTGAAAGGAGGATGAGGCTGCTGGCAGAGGGAATTCCCAGGGGCATCAGCAACTCCTCACCTAAGGAATTGCCCACAGTGCAGGGACAGACTGTGGCCTCACTGCAGTCCCAATGACTAAAGCCTCTTGCTGGTGTGTACAAGTTCACTGGGACTTTTAGGTGTGCAGAAACAGCCCGTGCACACAATGCTTTGTGCAAAGCCTCCTCTGTTAACACAGAGACCCCAGGTTTTGAACTATGAATATAGTTTTCAGAATTGATCAGGCATCACTTGGAAAGGGTGTGCTCATGTCCTCAGTGGAAGCCCCTCAGGGATACTGCACTACCAGGGCAACCAGAACGACAGCAGGAAAAAATTGTACTTGGCTTTTTTGAGTGAAGAATGCAATGTTGGGGGGTTGTGTGGGTTTGGGGAGCTTTCTGTGGTTCAGATGGTACCTGTGCTAAGCAGCATGAGCTATTACTGATGTCAGTACTTACAGCAGTAGGGGACCATCCAGGCTGGGTGCACCAGCAGCAGCAGCTTTAGCTCACAATCTTCTCTGTGCCAGGCATCAGAAGCAGATACTTTAGCCTGAAAGTGTTGACACCCCCAACAGACAGATGAGGAACAAACACCTCACAGGAACCCGCACTGAAAAAAAACATTAAGGTCCTTTCCTCCATGTTGACAGCCATCAACTTCAGACAGCCATGCTAGGCCTGTGTATTTCCAGTGCCTTTTCAGATCTTCGTTGCTTTTGCTTCAAGAACATCCCATGGCAATGAGTGCTGTAGGCTAATCACAGTATAAAAGTACTTCCTTTTGCTGCCTTCAAAGTTTTCTCCTTTCAACTTCTCTGAAAGCTCCTCAGTGATGTGCTGGCGAGAACAAAAGATCTCATGGTCCCTTCTCAACCTGCTGGTGATGTTACCTTCCTTTGTCACAGTGTTCTTGTTTGTCCCCTTTGGGAAGCAGTGGTTTACCGACAGGTCTTTGTATATGAAGAGGTATGTTGTTAGTTGGTTTAGCTCTGTGTGAAAGATGGGAGATTCAGGGCCATGGCCGCCCATTGCAAGGGGTGGGGAGCAGGTTGCTGTGACCCTGGGGTGGAAATTCACAAGCTCCCTGCATATAAAAAGGATTCTCTGAGTATCTTTGAGGTTCATAAAAACAATGAAGTGTTTCTTGGTTTAGGAGGGGTGTAAGCAATGAAATGGTTGGGGGAACAGGAGAAACAGGAGGCAGCCTATCCCCAGGCCCTGCTGCCGCTCACACTGCATGCTAGCTATCAGCTGTTCTGTGCTTGAGCCACGTGCTCTCCCTTGGAGCAGAGCAATTGTGTAGCTTTTCCTGACATCCAACCTTGCCTGGGTGTAGTGAAAGCAGGAGATCAAAAGAATGATAGTGCTCCCTTCACCAGTGCTTCAGTCAGTGAGAGAAGCAATTAAAATAGGAGTTAATCTAAGGAAGGTGAAAATGCAGATTTTTAATAGGAGCTGTTAGAGTCACCTTGAACTTGTGCTTAGTGCTGTTTAGCCTGGGTGATTAAAGACATTTACACTCTATTAAAAACCTTGCTGTTCTAATGTGAAATCATAGAATCACACAATTGTTTAGGCTGGAAAAGACCTATAAGATCATCAAGTCCAACCATTAACCCAGCACTGTCAAGGCAACCACTAAACCATGACCCTGAGTGCCGCATCTAGTGTTTTAAATAATGTGTATTCAGTGTACATGGTTGTCAGCTTTGCCAGGTACCAAAGCTTTTTTTCTTTCTTAGCCTGAAAGCCTCAGACATTACTAACTGATCTATAACATGTACTAAAACATCTTTGCTGTGAGCAGTTGCTCCTTTCTGGTCCAGCCAGTACATACCATGAGGGGAAGCAGCCAGGCCTGTGGGGATGGTACTTCCTGGCCCCTGGAGGACAGCAGAATCGAGTCATCGTCTGGACTGTGAAAAATAGAATATTCTGTAAGTTGAGGTAAACTTCAGTCTTTTTATTCTCCCACAAAGTAAAGGTGGCTGTGCTGGGTGGTCCTATGAGCAGAGGGCGCCTTACTGCTGCTGCTTGACCATCCTCATGGGGGTGAAACCATTTCTAGGGTCTGTTGGGAGCTCCCAGTTCTGAAATGGCAAACTGAACTTTTATGAGAAGGGAACATATTTACAGAGAAGCCATGGAGCTTTGGTATTTCCTACCTATCCTAGTAAAAACCTTACTGGAAACACTAATGCACTGGAAGAAATAATGCTGTTTATGCCAATAAGCTGCATGTAAAAATGTTTAATCTCTTTTCCTCAGCTCTTTGTGTTTGTTTTTAACCATAACAGCCAGTAAAGATCTAATGCAATTTCCACTGACATGTGAAAGCTGCTTTTTATCTGTAGCTGGTGCTGAGCTAGTTCCTAAATAAACCTCCAGTCATCACTTGAAAGGACTGTGCTAAGTATATTATAATGGAACTCATAATAAACACATTTCCCTGCACTAATGCTATAGGATAAAATAGCTCAGATTTCTGTGTTAACCACCTTGCCAAGAGAGGTAAATGGAATTGAAACATCGCTTCTGTCATTTATGCAGGGGAGTGAGAGACACGCTTGCTCATTACAGGTACTTCAGGGCTGTGTTTAAATGAAACACCTTCTGTTGGCTTGCCCTTGAACCTTCCCCTTCATCCAATTAAGCAGAACTCTGTGAAAGAGAAACATACCTCAGAGCTTGCCCTGCAAACTGTAGGGCGCTAGGAAGACTCAGATCTAATCCTGTCATCATGAGGGGTTTGAAAAGTTTAAATCAATTGTCTGTGGAAAATCAGTTATGAAGCAAACCAGTTTGCGTTTGTGGTGAATGGGGCTGGTACATCTGTGGAGTGCTTTCCTGTTCAGAAAGGATTCTGTTTGAAGTCTACGGCAGCAAATACTGGGAGAGAAACCAAATGGCTTCCTCCTTAACGATAAGCAAACTAGCAGCCAGAGCTGCTTTCAGACCACTGAACTCAGTGCCTCAGCTGGTGATGGTGGCTCTTTTGCTGTCATGGCTCTTGCGCTGACATGCTTCAGGCCTTCTAGTAAATTCATTGGTCCTTCTTCACCCTGTTATTTTTATGAAAGTGTGGATTTGGTTGACAGTGCAAGTTACTGCAGCAGAATCCCAGCTCGTAGTGATTTCACTTGAGTGCTTGTTTAATAATTTAAAAATGTTGTTGAGCATTCACAAATTGTCATTGACATCAAGGGATGTTCAGTATCACTAATGGGAAAACTAACTTTAGTAACTTCAGAGTTACACCTTAGATCCACGTACGAGTTAACACATTCCTGAATATGGGCACAGGACCTGCTTATTATAGGACCCTGCAAAATACTGATGCTGTCAACGGTTTCCACACAGCCTGATTCTAGCTTTACTTCTGTTGGGAGAAGAGGTGACATATACAGTGTTCAATGCAGGGAGCTGCAGTGGTACAAGAGAAAAGGAATAAGGAGGCATTTCCAGATATAAAACCCTTTTGGATATAGCTCTCCAGATATAAAGAAAAGAATTTCATTATGAGAATGATCAGACATGAGCAGAGGTTATGGGTTATTTACCAGTGGAGATACATAAACCAGCAAAGTCCTTGACACTGATCTAGTTGGGGCAGCTTGGAGCTGGCCCAAAGCCCTCCAAAGGTCCCTTCCAACTCAGATAATTCAGTGATTCTGTTTCTTACCTGGTCCCCCATCCATCCTGTAGCATCCAGTGGTGAGAGAACTTATGACAAATAACTATCATTAAAAGCATTTTCTGGTTGGTGGTGTGCATTTAACACTCTCCAGTGCTTGACGATAACTCAGAACAAATCAGAATCCTCCGTGAAACAAGTCAGTGTCACCAGTAAGTGATTTGGTTTTCCTCTGCATCAGATAACTCCAAGGGAAGAGAGGCAGTGCTGTACTTCCCATTATTAAATCACAGGTTTGAACTTTGTATGTTTTTCTCTGACAGTAGCTGCATGTCCTGGCAGTACAAACAAAGGTGGAAATGTGAGTTGCTGGGAAAGACCAGCTTCACTGCAGGCATCTACCAGTCACCTCACCAGCTGCATCAAACTGTGCCCTGTCTTAGAGGAGAGATGAGCCATGTAAACCCCACAACAGAAAGCAGATTCTGGCCTTTTCTTTCACTGGTTTTGCTTCCTTCTTCCAGTAGTTCTCTTTTTTCTTCCTTCTGGGCATGTTTTTCAGAACTGTGTGATACTTGATATGACACAAGTGAGTAATAAAGCAAAAATTGTTGCAGTCATTTTAGTTATAGAGTGCCATTAAAATTGTCATTTATTTGCTGTCATTTAATTGACAGAGCTTGAATTAGTAATTGCCAAAGGATTTCTACTGCTGGGGACGGGGTATGGAATGATAAGGAAAGGAAGTGCTTCAGCTTGTCTCCATTGCACAGGAAATATTTTCTTGCCACAATGTTATGCTCAGGCTGCAGGTCCTCTTTGGTTGTACAAAATGCTAAGACATGGAAGAAACAGTCTTATTTGTTGGGTTAAATCAAGCACAGTCCATGGAATTTGAGGTACTGCTTGAACAGCAGCAGGATAACTCCTCAGGGATCCTTTTAATAAAAAATCAGTTCGGAAGGGAAAGGTGGGTATGGAACTATAAAACTTGATTGTATTTTTGGCCTCATTAGAGCCTGAATAGTGATGGGGAAAGAGGAAAGGCAGAAGAGGATGAAACTCCACTTTTAAATCGTCAAGCAGCAGCAGCAGTAATGAGAGATCTGCCCATAGAAACACCTACCACAGCTGAACGAGACACAGAGACAGCTCCTCATGTGAGTAACCTGTTCCAATGGCAGGAGTAGACTAAGTGGCAATCCGTAGAGAATATTACAGATTTTACTTTTCCAGATTTTCCATTTTATTGTAGTATAAAGTAGTATTCAGATGATTTTGAAACAATGCAGTTCTCACACTATGACTTACCACAAGTGATTCACTCTGAGGTTCTGCAGGGCAGCACCACAAAGCCCCTCAGAACCCCCTCTTCTCCTGCCGCCTCTTTTTTGTAGACCTGTGGAGCAAACATTGTAATTACAAGTTGGTACAAGTGACATTGATTGCCTGCTGGCCTGTTTTTAATTAGAATCAGGCAAGCTTGGTAATCTAACATGTCCAGGAAAGCTGGATGAGTGTTGAAATGCACCCGTGCATTTGATTGATTTAAAAATCCAGCCATCCCCTGAAATGAAACCTATAAAAACCAAAGCACATGCTGGTATGTGAGATTCACTTGTGCATGTAGAGCACCAATGCTTCTAAACAGGAGGATACAGAAGACAGGAATATTTAACAGTTAATAGCCAGGTTCCAATTTCAGAGAAACAATTCTTTTGGAATTGAGTGAGAGACAAGGTTTTATAATTGCCTATTTCATACCAGGGATGTAGCAATCACCACTCTGAGACACAGGCTGAAATCTGTCCCTCCTTCAGCTCAGAACACAATCTGTCCCATTGAATTTGAAGCCCGTCACAGGAATAAATGTCATCTAGTGGCTCCTGTGGCATTTGCAACAGATCTCACATTTTCTGTCATAGTTACTGGAAAATACCAAGGTATCTCAGAAACCCTGGCAGAGTATTGATTGGAAAGTGCTGGAGGAGGGTTGAGCTTAAAAGCAGGCAGCGTACATCAAAGGAGTTGCTGATGGTTCTAACACATGCTGATAGCTTGGAAGGGACTTCCGTGCAAGGCACTACCTCTGAGGAAGTAACTCCCAGCCCTCTCTTTGAGAGCTGAGACGGTGCCAAAGAATTACATGTGCAGTGCTAGAGTTTCCATTAACGCATGCTTTAAACAAGCCTCAGCCTGGGCTTGAGGCTGACCTCTCACCAGAGGATGCTGCGACAGACATCAGGCCAGCTTGGCCTAACTGGCATGCAGGTACATGAGATCACAGCTATCAAAAGTGTCAACTTATATCTAGCTTGAAGTTTCTCAGAGACAAACTTTCCCCTGTCATGCCCCAAAATACTTCACTGAGACATGTAAGTGCCTAAATATGGATTTAGATGCCTATCTTTTAAGCACCTAAGATAAAAACATCAGACTGCAGGTTTGATCTCCTGTGGCTTGTGTTTCCTCTCTGCTGTGATGAGTGAAACCTCTCCCTGTGGCCACTGTGGTCTGTGAAGGAGAAGCTGTCTTCACCATGTCTAAAACTCAGTTGAGGTAGGGCCAAACCTGACCAGCAGCACAGAGCCCAGGGTCTTGCAGGGTTGAACTTCATAGCAAGGAATAAGAAATAGGAAGCTGAGGCTGGCATGGGCATCTCATTCATTTGGCTTCTCTGAAACCAAACAACCCTTAACCCTCAGGGTTGAGGGCAGATTGGTGCTGATGGCTTTGTGATGTGGTAGCATAAAGGAGAGTAGGAGAGAGCAGTTCTTGGAGGGTAAAATCTAGGGGACACTGATGTTCTGTAGGTGGCCTCTTGTCTTGTAGGGCCTTTCTGCAGTGTTCTGAGCCTGTGGTCAAGGTCCCTGCTCCACAATCCTGGCACTATGCCTCCTCATCTCAGCATTTTAAGTCCACTCACAGCACCAGTGTCATCTTCTAAATCTGAAGTGACGCTCCATTAGCCATTACTACTGCTCTCTCCTTCCCTACCTCCCTGGAAAAGCTGAACATGATTTCTCCTCTATCTCCCAGTTTCTCTCTGTAGAGGAGTTTGTCTGTTTTTGTGTTGTAACTGTTTGAGGGAAGCGTTTTCTTCTTGCCCACTTTCTTGTGCCTCCTTGTAAGTGTGCTTCCCACTCTGCTCTGACATATTGCGCCTGCTGAGTTTGCTTTCTTCTCCCTTTTTATACTGGAAAAATATTACCCTCATTAACCTCCTGGTTGGTAAAATAAGAGCCATGGCTTGGGGGCATTTGTATGAAGCTGATTTCTTATCCAAGATTAGAATAACAAGAATTTCTATAGGATGAGAAGCACGAGGGACAGGCACTAATTGGCCTTTTAAGCAGCTCAAGCCTAATACTCTCCTCCTGTTAGTTCTTCATTTTACTGAGCTTCACAGTTATGGTAATAGCATGGCTTGAGGAGGTCAAGGCTGTGTTGGTCCAGAGGAGGGCCCCAAAACTGATGAGAGGGATGAAGCGCCTCTCCTAAGAGGAAAGGCTGAGAAAGTTGAGATTGTTCAGCCTGGAGAAGAGAAGGACTCTGGGGAGACCTTATTGTGGCCTTCCAGTTCTTGAAAGGGACCTGTAAGAAAGATGGGGAGATACTTTTTAGCAGGGCCTATTATGGTAGGATGAGGGGTGATGGTTTAAACTAAAAGAGGAAGATTCAGGCTGGATGTGTGAAAGAAATTTTGTACAGTGAGGATGGTAAAACACTGGGTGCCCAGAGAGAAGGTGGATGCCCTGTCCCTGGAGACATCCAAGGCCAGGCTGGATGTGGTTCTGAGCAATCTGATCTAGTCGAAGATGTCCTTGCTCATTGCGGGGGTAGGGGGGCAGATGGAACTGGATGATCTTTGAAGGTCCCTTTAAACCCAAATTGTTCTATGTCTGTGATTCTATATTGGCTTAAAGATGGTGAACACTTTAATAAACTGATCTGTAGAGCCGGTGTGAAGTGCCACAGAGAAGAGGCAGGCGTGTGGGGACCGAGCGCTGCTGTTTGCTTGAGGAGGCAGCTCCACTCCACCTGCAAGCCCAAGTCCCTGTTGCTCAGGTTATCTGCTTTTGCCTAATTAAATTGTCTGTGTGCTTAGTCGGGGAGAGATGCAAAGTGCAGAAGCAGTGCACGGTGCTTACAGAAGCCAAGTGATTCCGGCAGCAATCATTGTAGGAGTTAGCTAATGGCAGGGTACGGGGCCTCCTGCTGAGTTTCCATTACCTTGTAATTTTCAGCTTGTTCACTGTTGCAAGAAAGCCCCTCTGTCTTGTAATTCCTCCAGCATTCATGTCTCATTTTTTGCAGGCTTGAAGTACATAAGATGCTTTCTGCTGGGGGATTTATTGAGATAAGTTATTGAAGTCAAGCAGTGAGGCAAGCATCCAATATTATGCTATTCATCTCTGAATTTATGTTCCCACTTGCTTTTGAAGGTCTAATGTAATCACAAACAATTTGTTTTGTATATGTTTAAAAATTCATAATTTTCTTGTACAATGGAAAAAACAGCACTTGTAGCTCATTAGTGGTGGGATTCACAAAACATCTGGCTTTTCCTTTTGATGTAATTTCTGTGTGACTAAAATTCTGCCTTCGTTTGGAGCAGTTCAAATGAGGAGGTACAGTCACTCCGCCAGAAACCCATTAAACGTGCCCATGAGTCAGCCTGTGTAATCTTCCGTTTGAGAGAATTATCATCTCTTTTTCCCTCTGGCATACTCTGCTCAGCTTTCCAGGCTGTGGGAGAACTCCCTTGTGCTGACTCTCTTACAGGCACGGTCTCTGTTCCTCAACTCTCTCTTCTTGCTGCTGTGTTAAACCTGCTGGAGCTCCATGTGCCCAGAGCTGTACACGTGCTTCAGTGAGCAATGCCTTTTAATGGGCTTCCAGCTTGCACACATTGAAAGGAAAGCAGTAGGATTGTCCCTACCCTACAGCTGTTGATGTTAGCAGAGATGTTAAGATGATTTACAAATATGCCAGGCACTTAAGAACTCCACTAGGTAGCAACTCAGTTCAGGGGAGGTTAGTGCTTCTGAAATAAATCAGAGCAATCTGGTCAGTCTCACTCCCAGGTGAGACATCCCAGTGTCTGTGGTTGAGCTGAGAATTAACTGAGCTTTCTTCTTCATATTCTTTAACCACAAGCCAGGTACTTATTTTTGAGGAGCTGACATTTGACTGTTATCTGAATAGTTGGAAAGAACAAAAAGACCCTAGGAGCCACAGCAGATGAAGGTTCAAGTGCTGATCACAAGCAGCACCACTGGTGTAAAGCGTGGGCAAGGTCTTTAGGGCTTATTCCGAAGCACACTGGAGTCAAAAAGAGCCTCTTCTAAATGTCAGGTCAGGAACTTACTACTGTTGTGTCAGATGTTAGAGCTGTTGCTGCTGTGTACTGCTAACATAATAGTGATTTTCTTGCAGGGCAGCAAATCACAGTGCCCAGGTTGATAGGGAGGAAAATGTGACCAGACAGCAAAATTGCCAAATTTATAGAAATGGTGGAACATCCTGGGTCTGCAAAATCATACATTAAGCAGGATGTATTTTCACTTTGTACTAGCTTAACAATATTCCTGAGCTATTCAGTTGCTCCTGAGAAGAAAGGTGAGAAAACAGCCGTAAGCACAGCAAAGCCTCACATAAAACTTCACAGGAGGGTTCTCAGCCTTAGTGATTCAGCAGCAGCTGATAGCCCTTGATTCCACCTCCTGCCTTGTCAGTTAGCCTGTGCAGGTTTGTGCACAGCTTAATCCACTTCCAGCCTAGTTGAAACTGCAGAAATTCAGTGAAGATCTGCACCTACCTGGTGTGGGTGTTAGAGGGCTCAAGCTACAACTGAGCTCTTCCCATAAAGGTTTGTGTTTCCAAATAGATGTGCAAAGCACTGTGGGAGCTCTCCTGTTACTGGGAGATGCTCACACTCTCTCCAAGAGTATCTTCTTCCTTCAACCATCCTGCTTTGATTTGTGTTACAGTTTGTGTGTCTTTGGATGTGTAAATGTGCTATGTACTCATGTACTAATGAACAACTGAATAGCTCAGGAATATTAGTGGAGGCACAACCATACACTGGTGGTGATGGGTTGTCTCTGCCTTCAGTTTATACCTATTTCCTCATTACTTATTAGGCTTCTATATATATCCTGTTAGTCTGGCAGGTTGCAGTTTACATTCCTGAGGGAAAACCTCATTTCCAAGGTTTTCCTGGTTACAGTATCCTGAAAAGAGGTTTCATTGGCATGTGCCATCACTTGCTCAGTCTCCAGCTGTTTGATCTCCCTCATGGAGATCATGTCAGACAGAAAAAACGACTTTCCCGGAGGATTCTGTCTTTGCTGCAGGGCAGAAGGGATTTACAGGCAACAAAAGCAAAGCTGAAATCAAGCTGAGCACAGGCTGCCAATGGGGGCTGGCACGTAAGTCAAGTGCCAGGACGCCAGAGCCACTCAATCAAGCACAGTGTGGACACAGTTAATGAGATTTGGGGTTCTGGCTCCTATGGTCACTTTTTAATGTTGTGCTTGAAACATTCCAGCTGGTCAAGGGGCATCTGTGGCCATCCTAGGTTTGGGCTGGCTGCCTGTCTGTGTTCTCTAGTACTTTCCAGTTATGACCATGAGCTTGTGTTAGGAGTAAATGCTGTGGTGAAGCCAAGGACGTTTATTCCAGCTGCCCACAGCCACTTGCCAGGCTCAGAAGGTGGGTTGGGATGACCGTGAGCAAGGCTAGTGAAAGCCGCAGAGCTTGGCTGACTTCAGCCCTCCTGTGGGTGCAGCTGAGGATGGATCTCCTCATCCTGCAGCCAATTCCCAGCGTTTGGGAGGTTACATTTTGCTGTGTTCAGGTGTGGTTGAAAGATAAGAAACAAATTCAGCTGTGAACTTGGACCATAGTTTGGGAGATGGGTTTATTCTCTTGTCACTAAATACATCTGGAGGAGGCTGTTTGCTCTATTTGAGAGATTTCTGTGTGCATCTCACACTTGTGTGCTCTTGTAAATCTCTAGTATTTCTTCCCTTGCTGTTAGCTACTTACACGCTCAAAGTGTTCTGAAGTAATGTCCCTCTGCCTGCCCTGGAATTTGTGCTCTGGGGAATTTCCTAAAGGTTGAGGAAGGCACAAGTTGTTCTATCGAAACAGAACTTTGAAAGCAGTGCAAATGTGTGCACCTGGTTTAATCCTGATGTAAACACTGTCCCCGTTCTACTGAGGGCAGCAGAGTTGCTTCTCTTATATTTACCCCCAGCTTTGGTAATTTCTGTTATAGATCAAGAGTATTATTTCAAGAATATGAGAAAACATCTGATCTGAAAGTCCATCTAATCATTTCTGGATTATGTTACATGTATTTTTTTATTCTCTGAATGCACTGTGGGTTTATTAGCCATAATCTATCAGGTTTAAAATAAAGTAGAGAGCTTGGAAAGCTTCTGCTTCTATGTCATGGGCTTCTAGTTATTGGTCAGACCATGCTCTGAGGTTGTTTAGAATATCCTCACGTGTGAGTTGACACAGAGGAGAACATGTGTGTCCTTCTGCCTGTTTGTGTTTGTCACACTGGAGTTCTGGTCAGTCTTTGCTGCAAAAACCCAAACCTATTTCCATCCTAAGCGTGGGTCTGATCATGAGACCTCAACACCCACTGCTTCATCTTTGACCAGCAGAATGTGCTTCCTTGGAATGGCTGCTGCAGGTCCAGGCACAGGACAAAACACACACACAGGCATGCAAAGTCCTTCAGGCAAGGGGGGGTGGCCAGGGATTTCCATGCAGCAGATGGTGAGGACATTGCGGGGAGAGCAGACGACAGCTAGCTGTGGAATAGAACAATCCTGAAAGGCAGAAAAATAAGACAGCTACTAGCACACTCCATTCTCCATGTGTGCTGTGCTTCAGATGGCATTGTTTAATATTGCGGTCTTGGTTGTTTTGCTCCAACATGTAATAAACATTCATAGGCAGAAGGCTCCCAGGATACACAGAGCTGTTGGGTTCAAGCTTCCTGAAATGCTGGGTGGTACATAACACATCTGTGAAGTGTTTGCAGCATATGGTGTGTGTGGAGTCTGTTTGGATGATCACCACAGCCTCTTCTGGCCCCAAGGCCTATCAGTCCCTGTCCACTCTCAGCACGGAGGCTGCTCTGAGCCTTGGCACAGCTTTTGGGTTGGCTTTGTCCTGGGATTGGCAGTTCTGCGCAGCTTTTGGAGCCCTGGCTCAGCAGTAAATACAGGAGTGAGCTTGCCCTGATGAGGACATCGTGCCATGTAGCTCACACATCAGGTGTAGGGGAGGGTTTGGACCTACACTTCCTTCTCCTAGCACAGTCCTGAAGCAGAGATTTGCTGTAGCATTGTGTTTTTCAGCGCTGTGTTTTCACATGTCCAGCTCAGGCTGTTTGCAGTGTAAGCCCTCTGTCTCTTACACAGCTGACCTGCTTCATCTTCCCACCTTTACATCTGGTTTTGTCTGGGGGTTGCCTGAGGACTTAAAGAATCAGTATTTGTAAAGGGACACAATTGCCTGAGGTGTTATTGAATCCATGTCAAATGTTCAACGTAAGGATTTTCATTCGTGTGTTTATTTATCCACTTGTTTTTTGCACCTCCCTGTAAACACATGGCTGTAATCACTGCGAGGCACACTGCTGCTTGAAGCACCACCCTGGTAAAACATGACAGCTTTTGTCTTTCCCCAGTGCTTTCAGAGCTTCAGATGGAAGAAGATGGAGAATTCAAAAGTGATCTCATTATCCTCTATTGTGCATTAACAAAACCCTGGCACTAGCGCAGCGAATACAGATGGACGTGAAAATAATTGCTTGGTGCAAGTTGGATTTGGATTTTTCCTCTCACTTTATTATCTGGATGCTGAGAGGAATATTAGTGAGTTCTGCCATGGGAAAGTAGGTCAACATCAAACCTGAGACAGAGGAGAAATATGGTCAGAAAGTACAGGACTGACCCGCTTGTGGATGGGCAACTGAAAGAATGTGCTGAAATTACATCCAGAATGATTCCACATCTCTTCCTCTGCTTGTGCTTTTGAAGAGCCTGGCAGTGAAGCAGCTGTGTAGGCATATGTCCTTTACAATAAAAACAGAGGAAGAAACCCTGTATTGATTTAGACAAGTCAAATGTTTCTGCTGCTGCAACTGTGCCAATAAAATCAAGACTATTTCGGGAGCTTCTGGCTCGTGACAGGCCAAGGGGTGTGTGTCCTGCAGGAGAACCTCCCCCAGGGGTGGCAGGGGCAGTGGGAGGGCATTAATGCTGCACTGCTGAACCAGGCATAGTGCACAATGGTAAGAGAGCTTTGCGGTAATGAAACCTGCTACTTCCAGACTCTGAATAGCAGCTGCCAGCACTGTGGAGAAGCTCAGCACAATAGAGAAGGGGTCAGACCGAAAAAGCGGAGCTGGAGTGAAAAAGTAGCAAAGAGAAAAGGGGAACAAAAGTGTGTAAGAGAAGAAGTTGGGTTTTTTCCTTTGGGAACAGCTGCCTGCAGCATTTCTTGTTGGGAAAGGCATCCATATGGGAGATGGGCTTTGTGGGGATTTCTGTGATTTCTCCCAGGAACTGGCCAGCAGTTCTGCAGTCTCTAACAGCCCCGGGGAAGTGCCACAGTTAATCCATCTTCCTTTTGCCTTACCTTTGTTTGTTGGCCTGCAGTGATGCAGTGGAGCCTCATCATGCGGTACCATGCCAGCACAGACTAAACATGCTCCTTCTGCTCCAGGATGGTTATAGTTTAGGTGTCAGAGAAGAGACAAAGCTTATGTAAAGCAAAGGAAAGCATGAGGAAGAAAGGAGGTCTATTGCCTGCCCTCCTTACTGTCAAGAGCTCTGGGAAAGTCAGGTTTACAACACACCAAACTCAACACTTTCTCTGAACTCCACTGTTCTACAGCTAAAATGGATTAAAAAGGAGAAAAGTGTCATTTCTTTTCACAAATGATGTAGGGAGCGTTGACTCAGTTGACTGCAATTTGGAGCAGTGTTGGTCTGATTCAGCTCTGGGGAACAAGTAAATACCAGTGAGTGCACACAGGAAGTTTTGGACAAAGCTCTTTCGAACCACTTAAGCCTAGTCAGGAGACCGGAAAGGAATTTTCCCATGGCAAACCCGATAAATGATGTGATGCTCAGATGGAGCCATAGTCTTTGAGATCTGAAGTCTGTTTCATTGCAGGTGCGTTGACATGCAAAACTCCAGGAGATTGGGATATTTGGAACAAAAGAAGACTGTAAATTCAAAGGAGACATGGCTGTTCCCTTTGCTAATCACATCTTGTTTAACTTTGTTGACAGTTGTCGCAAATACCTCCAGCACTGTGACAAGGACTCACAAAAACCTGGGGAAAATCTAGCCCACAGGCTTCATTAAAGAGGGGCGAAGCCTGGGCAGCCTTTGGTTTCATGGCCTGATGTGATCAGGGACAGACACATTTTCCTGACCTTAAGTGCAATGGCTGATATTTAAGAGGATAGCCTTTAACACAACATGACTGCTGCAGTGCCCTGATAGTATATGTACCTGCAGCATCTCCTGGGCTTTCAGGTACATATCCATTTTGCTTTGTAAGGTTTGTCTGCCTTCTGTATAACCTCTTGTCCTATGGGATAGGAGTATATCCGCACATCAGAAACTGTTGGTGTACTGTATGGATTAGGCTTGTACAAATGACTTGTGGTGAGGCCAGCTAAAGCACAGGTAACCAATGTGGTGTTCAGGTGTTACTTTAATGTTAGTGCTGTTTTTCTTCCCATAGATAATTGATGCTAGAACAATTGCTGGTCTGAAATGAAGTGTTGTACACCCAGGACAGCTTCCTGGATAGCAGCAGTGATGCTTCAGCTTTCTCCTTACGCTATTGAGATGAGGCTAGGGGTTGTTCCGTGTTCCGGAGAGGAGTGTGATGAGATGGAGAGCAGGTTGTATTGCTTTGCTTTGGATGGTGTGGGTTTTCCCTCCAAGCTATTTGTAACGAAGGCAGCTCTATAGCTTACATCACACAGCAACTTGGAATTTGATTTTATGCACTTGACATGGATTTCATTCCGTACGTGGATTTGCGTAGAATTTTTGCACAGAATGTTAATTAATGGTTCTGCAGGGATAATACAAAAGTTAGGAACGGTGTTGGGGCAGGGGGAAGGATGGATCAGTGCAGAATGAAAATGCCAACCAGGAATCTCATGACAGAGAGAGGCGAAGCTGGGAGAAAGCCAGTGCACATCAGCAAGAGTCTCTTGCTGCTGGCACAGAGCAGAAAGCCCAGATAACACAGCAGAAAGTCACTACCTGCAAGGTGAGCAGTGGCTGCATGCCACCCTAGGGACAGGGCCTGGTGCAGGGTAGGGACAGGGAGCCATTTAGAAAAGAAAAGAAAGATGTTTTATCTGAATAATAAGGCAGAAAGCTTTGGCTTATTTATCTGCTTTTGAATTTTAATGATCAGTTCGAGTGATAATTACAGAATTTCTATATTTATATAAAACCAGCACATAAAATAGCACAATTTGATATTTATGAAGTGCCAGTTTTCCATAAATACAGAGATTTGTTAATGAGCGCTGGGAACTATTCATTAAAATTCAGAAGTAGATAAATAATGAATAGGAATTGCTGTTTATTCATTAAAATTCCAAAAAAAAAAAGGGAAAAATATCTCCTCACTTATTGTTGCTGAATCCAGCCTGGTTGATATAAACCCAGCCCAGTTTATATGAATCCAGAAGTGATTTGGTTTAGAAGTTTAGTAGTGATTTGTTTGAATGAATGCCATTTGAAACTATTAGTGCCAGAATAGCAGTCATTCCCATATTGCAGGCTATAAGGAGGACTTCATTAAAGCTGTCCAAGGCCCTAGAATTAAACAGATTTGGGGCCAATATGAACATCCCTGACTGCCACAGTCATAGGTGCATCTCCTCTGGGGGAAAAAGGGTCAGTCAGTGCCTGCCTGATGCTCTGTCCTGTACAGATCTGCTGCCTCTTCACAGGGTTTCTGCATGACTTCTGACAAAGGATTTATCCTCCTCCAAAGGAGGCCTTTGCTGATGAAATTTCAGCAGAACAGTGGATTCCAAAGAAACACGCAGTCTGAATTTGGTGCAGGTCGTAGGGTTTGTGTCAAGCTATCTGCAGACTCAGCCAAAGAGAAATATTGGTTATATTCGGGTCTTTGGTTTTTAATCATCTCTTCTATCCTTCCAAACTGACAGTTGGTCTTAGGAGGTGAGAACTTGTCCCAGATTTGAGATCCTGGGCATGGCTCTGCTCTTTGGGCCCCTCTACTCTGGCCTTTGAAAGGTGGGGAGCATCTTTGCATGGGCCCGTTCCTGTGGAGTTAGGCAAGAACACTGTACTGGGGCCAAGGGGCTCAGCACCTTTCTGACACGAGCCCTGGGTGCTTCAGGCTGCCCACAGGCATGTCTGTTGGAACAATATTGGTAACAAAACAGACAGATGTGTGAAACAGCCCTTCACATCACATGCATGCATCTCTTGTCAGCTGCTTGTCAGTGAGGTTAGTTTAGGTTTTGTGTAATTCCTGGGTGAGGAATGGTTTTGCTGTGTCTGGAAACCTCGATACTTGTATTACATGACCATCAACTTAGCATTCAGACTAGTGAGAAATCTGGAGCAACCTCATCTTGCAACCTGGACACAGGCTGTCAGGAAGCAAACTTTCAGATAAAGCCCTTTAGTTACAGCCTTGTCCTTTTCTTCCTCCCTATTTTGTTCCCTTTCATTGCTTTGCTCCATATATACTTTGCTTTTATGCTCTTTGAAAGTGTCCTCCACACCATGGAGACAGCTGCTGGGAATGCTGATGGGCATCTCTGGGCAGCGTTTTGCTGGATCAGGGCTCATCAGGAGAGCACACTGGCTTCATCGCAGCCAGGGAAGGAACGCAGGGTTGGAGCTAAGGGGGTTTTTCGCCACTGGCTTGGGGGATGCTGGATGTGACCCTGTGGGGAGCTGTCTCTCTCCTTTCTGGCTCTTGCTGTGGAGCGTAAGGGGAAAAGTAATGCTGTCAGTTGTGTAACTGTCAAGATCACAAGGTAAAGGGTTGTCAGGGAGAACGTGGAATTGGAAATGAGGATTCAGGGGCCCCTTTAAAAGAGCTCTTGTCTTTTCTGAAACCGAGACAGACAAAACGGAGCTTAGTATATTAAAAAGGGTCTTAATGGCATTTGGGTTGTAAAAGGTCCCCTCTCCACTTTTCATTCCTTCGGTTTCCCCTTGACCTCTTGCCTTTCCCTGGAAGTTGGATTTAAAACAATAAAACGGGGAGTTTTATGTAGAATACCAAATCGATTCCTGTGGGGAACAGAATTAATTCTACTCAGAAACCCAGAAGCATCAAAGCGTAGACATAAATTCAATATCCCACTGAGCCCATCACTTAGGATACTTCACCCTTTCCTACATGTCTATCTTTCAATCAAATGTAGATGTAGGGAAAGGGTTTATTTTAGTTTAGCCTGGTGTTACAGAAGCGGAAGGGAAAGAGCAGCAGCAGTTGCTGTCTGTTTGCTGTGTGAGGTTTATAATTTCACAAATGCCAAATGCATTAATCCAACCTGTCATGTTGCAGTTCTGTTTGTAGATCAAATGGGATTAAAAGATTTAGTTGAAGCTTTCCTGATACATTTAAATAATATGACTAGAAATGTAATATTCAGGAAAATGAATATTTTAGAGGTACGGTTTGAAGCACCTGATATATTAACAACTGCTGTATTAAAAAGAGGCGGTCCAGACCTGCAGAACATGTCAGTAATGCACTGATTTAGCACCAGGAACTTGGCCTGACTCATACTCAAGCATCACCTGGCTGGCTCGCCTGTGGACAAAGCATCAAACAAGATGCTTTAGTGAAGTTACTGGTGTGCAGGGCTCAGCATTAAGTCTGTGCTTATACACTTTGCTGGGTAGGAGCCTCAAAACCTGCTACAATACTTCACCTGGGGTTTTTCTTTATTTTCCCCAGCATACCCACCATCTGAGTACCTGTATGTGGGAGCAGTGGCCTCATCTATTGTCTCTTTTTAGCCTGTGGTGTCTGTTTAAAAACAAAAGTAAATGGGTTTTTTTCATGGTGTAGTTTCCCAGAAGTGGGAAATCTGGTGCAGAAGTTTAAGTGGGAGCAGTTGGGGCTGTGTGACTGACTAAAGCGCTGATACAGAGCACCCACCCAGGACTGACTTATTCTGCACCCTGGGCATCCGGTTGCAATGTGGAGAGACATATCCAGAGCTGCTCTGGATAACTTCAAGCATGCTTTGAAGGTTAATGATGTGGAGAGAAAGAAAGAAATGTGACATGTCTCTACCTGTAGTAGATACCCTGGCTTTCAGTAGTACTTTTAGGTTAGGCAGCTGCAGAGGGATGAACCTGTGCTGGAATAGCTTCAGAGATGGGCTGTTAAGGGTGATCAGGAAGATGAAGAGCTTCTGTCAAGCAGAAAGCTTTGGTAGCGTGGCTGAGGAGAGATATGGTTGCTCTTTCTAAGCCCACAGGGAGGAAGGGAGTTTATGCTGGATGGCGAAGAGCTGTTGAACAGAACAAATAGGTGTAGACAGGCAATCAGTAAACTGGAAACCTCAAGCTACCACAGGAAGGAAGTTCTGGAGCAGCTCTGTATAGCGGGAGTGTGGGATGCAAACTTACCCACTTTTATAGCAAAGCTTCTCTGTTTCTGGAAGGGTTTGTTGGACAGGATTGCTTCTTGCAATCCCAGGAGAACAGACCCACAGGCACATGATGCTGAAAGTAATGATGCTGAAGTTAATCACCCCAAGGCTAGTCAGCCCTAGCTCTGGCCAACTGAAGGTTCTTTGCATTGCCTGGGACACCAGTTTGCTACAAGTGGCTGGAGGGTGAAGTGGAGGCAGACTGTAGGATGAGGAGGTTCCCAAGCTGTGAGCAGGGAACGAAAAGAGGTTTATGCAGTGTTTCTGGATGTTGTGGGAGCAGCAGTTATATTTTGGCCTGAGAAAAGAACTGCTGGCACCTCCATGTTCATGGCTATGCATTACTCTTCAGGGTCATCAGAAACATGTAAAGGTGACAGCATGGTCTTCACTGGGACTGGTGCAAGTGTTGCCAATTTAATGTCAGTGCTAATGCCTTTGAAAGAACCTTCCTTTTTGGCTATTCACCCTGACAGTCTGCCCATTAGAGACAGTCCAGCAGAGAATGAATCGCAGAATCACAACATGGTTTGGGTTGGAAGGGACCTTAAAAATCATCCAGTTCCAAACCCTTGCCATGGGCAGGGACACAGTGAGGCTTGAAATGCTGGCTTTCATTTGAAGGAAGAACATATGAAGCCTTGGACAGAAAAATCATTGCCATTTTAACATCTGCTTCTTCCTTTTTCAGTATGCGGGGTAGTAGTTATAGAAACATGGCATGTGTGTTTTCCTGTAAGTAGCAGCATGGTTAGCTGGGGCCCTGGTTCTCAGTCATTTTGAGGTTGGGTGAGGTTTTCATCCTCTTTCCCAGACTCTGCCAACCTGTCTTCCAAAGCAGAGGCATTCATTATGTCATTTTATGTCTCATTGTGCTGTCTACTACTTTATAAGCCTCCTATCTTTTAAAGTATATCATACATATGCAATGGAAATTCTCTTCTAGCTTCTGTTCTTAGCACAACAGAGAAAATAAATCAGAAGCAAACTTACAGGCACTGTATCTTACAAGGGACGAAATAGTTCCATGTTGTATCTTCTGCTTTTTTCCCACCTCTCTGAAATTCTCTTACCTACTGACATAGTGAGAACTACATGCTGTGAAAAATCACAGTGTCTATGTTATATATTTCTGACAAGCCCTGGTATTATCCAGGGAACAATCCATTACTTCTATATCAAGAGGTGAGAGCATGTGCCTTTAACTCATGTTAACTCACCATGATTTCAAATATAAACACTTCTCAGAAGTGGGTAAGTAAAATTGAAGGCATTAGGATTCTGTCATGTCCGGTTACAGTCAACCTCCACACTGTAACCTACTGCTGAAAATAAGAAGCTGTGGGGTTTGATCCAGTCATTTTTGGTTCGGGGAAGCAGCTGATTTGTTGTTGATATGTTTCAAAGAAATGGCTTTTTTGCACGGTGTTTTCCAGGAGTGAAATACCCTCCCAGATCTCTTAAAATGCTAGATCTTCAGTCAGGTCCAGTTATAGTGGCTGGGCACCTGGGAATGGATTCGGTGTCTCTTGTGGAATTAGGGCCTGTTTTCTCAAGATGTATTCATGGGTGATGGAATGGGATTTCTGTGACTTTATTTTTAATACTGCAATGAGCAGGGCTGAGGTGATGGGAGTGCTGAGGTGTTCAGCCCCTGCCAGGGGTTGCAGCCAGGCTCTGGATGTGTCCCCAGAGACAGCACAGCCCAGGCTGGAGCCAGAGCAGCATCTGGAGTCCCGTCCTCTGCCAGAGCCCACCTGGGCAGGCTGCTCACTCCTGACCTGACCCGGTCTCACACAAGCATCAACTCCTCCTGTACCCATCGCCCACATCACTTTAAAGGTCGTGGTCCCTATGCACCACTGTGGGGTGCAGGGCATGGATTGGTGGGATCCCCTTAGACCTCATAAAGCACCAGGCTGTGTTTTGAAGACAAGTCACCCTGAACTCATGTTACCACAAATGGAGGAGGAAATTGTGAACTGAAACCCTCTGCTGTGAGCAGAGCTGCCCTAAGACAGCCGAGCTCTTGAGCCCAGCACTTCTAGTGGATCTTGAAAGCAAGGAGGATGCATCCTCCCTGCTGCTGCCTCTGTGGATGTCAGCCTGAACACCTCCTTTGTTCTGAAAATCCATCTAGCATCTTCACCATCTAGCATAGTATCATAGAATGGTTTGGGTTGGAAAGGACCTTAAGATCATGTAGTTCCAACCCCCTGCCATGGGCAGGGACACCTCACGCTAGACCATGTTGCACAAAGCTCTGTCCAACCTGGCCTTGAACATCTTTACAATCTAGCATCTTTACCATCTAGCCCTTAATGCTATTTGAGGAGGAAAGGCCTATCTCTGCTCCTAAATCCTTCAGGGGTTTGATGAGCTGCTCACACAGAGAAAGTTTCTGATGTGCATACACGCTTGCAGGAGTAAGACCCAAAGCAAATCAAGTTATGCATGATATCAAGACACACTTGCAAAACCAATTTTAATCAATTACAACTACCATTGCATGCTGAACAAGCCGCAACTGGATTGTCTTATGTACCAGCTGATCATATTGGGCATGTAAGATTAAATTAAAGTTTTCTAATTGCGTTGAGGAACATACCAAATGCTACAGTCTAAAGTGTAGCAAATTAATTCTTCAGGCGTAGCTTAATTGGATGGAAATTGATTTATCATGTTTGGACCAAATGAGCCAGTAAGGCATGACTGGTAACACTGAGGTAAGGAGAACAACAGCTCTGTGTCAGTAACACTTAGAGAAGAGAGTATGTCCAAAAGAAATGAAGGGTGTTGTGTTGAAAAGCCTCTCTGAAGAGGGAAGAAATGATACATCCAGAGCCTCCATTGTTCATACAAAGTGACTGAAAAGCCTTTGAGTGTTTGTGAAGCCCCAGGATATAGTTAGGTCAGCAAGGGAGGGGGAAAATGATTTTCGCAGGCTGTGTAAATATTGTTGTTCTGTAAAAGGAGAATCTCTGCTGATAAAGCCATTGTGCTAATGCATTGTAGAAAAGGGAATAAAATTGCTCCTTTATAAGAGTCCTGTAGAATTTCTAGCCATGCATCAGAGCCAGGGGGAGGCACCCACAGAAAAGGTCTCATTCTCTCTAGGAAACAGCCTATTTTAGAATAGTTTCTGTATCTCTTTGAGTTCTCTATAGGCATGATTAAACTCTGGAGCACTTTCCTGTAGTCATGGCACAGAAAGCTTCTGAATTTATCCCCAATTCACCTTTTGCATAAGTTGAATATTCCCTTTCATCAGTGTATATTAAGCCTCATTTTGGCTTTCAGCCTGGAGAATGCACTGCTTGATGATAGACAGATGTGATAGCCCAGAAAGCACTTGCCAGGAAAGGAAATGTCCTGGAGACTGTGGGTAAGTGGCAGATATCACTTATGGGTTATCTGTGCAGAGCAAAGGTGGAGATAGGATGCTTCTACATGGGTGTATGATGTTCTGCACCTGCCTGGCTTAGTCCCATGCCTTACTGAATGCTTTGCACTCTGCAAAAGCACAGAACACTGTGGCTTGACAGCATCATGTTGTGAAGTTCAGCACTGAAGTGGTCTGTTGGGAAAGGAAGAATTGCAACCAAAGCCTGGATCCAGGCTGCGTGAGGGCGAGCACAGGGGCTTTGAGGTGACCTCTCCCTGGCTGAGACAGGCAGGACAGAAGTGCTTGAAAATAACCTTTGTGAATTCAGGACAGCAGCCCTTTTATTCAGTGATTGCTTTGTTGGAGGCAGGGGGAATGTTAGCAATGTTCTTAGACATGAGTGGGCCATTGGCCACCTCCAGAGGATCAGTATTCCTTGCTTACGTGTATCTTCATTCTGTCTCAACACCCATAGATGACAGATGGAATGTTTTCCATTTACCCAAATATTCTGTCAGAAAAGAGGATTTTCCTCCTGACCAAACTGCTTCAGATTGCCTACTATACATGTTCAAGAGATGCTTCAAATTATTATTAATAATATGAGTAAAATTAAATTTCCTTATCACAGTGAGAGGAAGAAGAATAAAGTTTATTAAATCTCCCCACCAAAAGTGCTGACTTAATGAAAATAACAAGTCTTCATTAAGAAGAAGCTAATTTGCCATAAAGAATTGCTTTCCTCATGGAGAGGGACCAATTGCTCTGATTGTGGGCAGCGCACGAAATGTCTCCCAGAGAAGAGCTGTGCTTTCTTGAATCTTAACTGCACAGGTTCTACTCTCCCCAAAGTGAAATGAAAGCTTTAATCATCTGGAAAATTAGAGGATGGCATTTGGGTATGGACACAAAAGCTGAGGGAAGATCCAGCCTTCAGATTGACTGAAAGGGGTATTTCTGTCATGACTTACAAGGTGAACTTGCTTAAAAACTTACATCTGATCAGTATCTCTAATTTTGAGGCCAAAGAGCTATGAGACAAAGAAATCCTCAGTCCATAAAGCATGCAGCTTTTAGCAGAGCTTTGCAGTTCCTCACAGCTGGGCAGCCCCTCCAAAAGCCAGTAAGGAAGTGAATGATCCAATGGCTTTCTGTTTGCCTCCTTTCTGCCAAAGAGGACATAACAGATCTGAGGTAAGGAGCCCAGTTTCCTGGCAGGTTATTCTCACTATGGATATTAAACAGCTCTGGAAAATTCCTCTCTTCCTGTGGCTCTGATCTTGCAGCTCATGGTGGGTTCACCTTGTGAACCTGTCAAGTGAATAGTTTACAACAAAGCAGAGGAAAGGGTGGATTGGCTTTTCTTCCATTTCTTGTTGGTTTTCCCCCTATCTGTGGGTTTCCAAAGGAATTTTAGGCAAAGCAAGTCTTTTATTCTGGCTTCATGAGGTGACAAAACATAAGGTAATGCAGGATACAGTAAGAGCTGATGCGTCTCACATGAAATACCTTTACACAACAGTAGCACCCATCCTTTAAGTCTGGTCTTTAAGAGCATCCACATCTGCACAAAGAAAAAAGTGGGATATTCCCCTTTGTAACTTTACAATCCAGTGGCCCTCTGCATGGCTTTTCTGCTTTGTATCAATTGTGGATCAACCCCAGAGCCTAAAAATGTTCCCTGGAATGACTTTGAGCACATCCTCTGCTCTGATGGATGCAGGCCAGAACAGAAATTGAAAAGCAGGAGGAAAAGGCCAGAGACAGACACACTCCTGAGCAATCCAGAGCTGTAGCAGGAAATCCCCATGGAGGCTTCTGGGATTATTTAAAGGAGGTGGTAAATGACTCAGAATAAAAATATAACATAGTCCAGAATCACCAGCTGTGTTTTCCTTTGTAGGGTCTAACAGGGATTTTGTGCTGTGTCTGACAGTGAAAACAGAGCACAGCTCTTCTGCTGGAGTTCACAGGTTGCCAAATTCCTGCGTGATGAGACAGGCTTGAAAGAGAAGCTACCCTTTGGCCAGGGGAGAGGCCTCCTGCCTATCTTCTCCTAAGCAGCCTGGTTTGGGTTAGTGAGTCCCAGTCTTGTGAATTACCTGGTTTTGTGAGAGGATTCACATTAGTGCTGGTTTTATAAATGCTTAGGCATAGCTGCTACAGAGGTGGTTAATAATATGTGTTATATCAAATGGTTGCGTGCATATCAGTAGTTGATATTGTAAGGCATTCATTAGCAACCTGTGCGTCTGCTGGCCTCGTAATACTCTGTGCAAACTGATTAACTACACCCTTTAACTAACCCCTCAGATGCTGCTTATAAATATACCTGGAATGCAAAACACTCTCCCTCAGCTGCTTTCCTGACCTTGGGCAGTGCAAGAGGAATCAGGTGCATTAATGCCTTGGAAGCCCAGCTAATGATAACCATAAGACTGAATTTGCCTGTGGATCTGTACGTGATTCCATAAGGTTTCCCTGAGAGTGGTAGCTGGCTGTATGTGCGATTGCTCCTGACCCAAACGCATCACTGCACACCAGCATGGGGCTGCTCTGGTGCAGAAATAGGGCAGGATGCTCCCAGGTTTTCTCCCAGCAGCTTCCCAGCGCTTGCACTGCACAAAACAAAACTGTTTTAAAACTATCTGAAATAGTTTTAACAGTGATTCCAAGAAATCAAGTTTATGAGTCACTCTTTGCAGAAATCTATCCATATTTTCTGGGGAGGTGCTTCAATAGTGTGATCAGTTTTCTCCATATCAGCTGGAGATCTTCCCCATCAAGGATAATTCTGCCTCACTTGTCTTTTCCCTCTTACATGTGGTCTCAGACCAGGCCCTACCCAGGTTTTGATTCTTGCTTACTTGTCTCAGGACTTACTGAACAAACAAGGTTTGTTTTGACTCCTTGACGTCTGTTTCCCCTCTTGCAGGGATATCTGCACAATGGCAAATGTCTGTGATGAGGCAGGATTTATTGTTTCTCTCATTTGTGGAACTGCAAATATTAATGATGTAAAATATTGATTTGAGAAAACAAAGCTGTGAGCTGTTCCCTGAGCTGCTCACTCAGGCCCGGCGCTGAGATGCCCATCCATTTCCTATTTTCCTATTTATCAGGAAGTGAAAAATCAGGCATGTCAAGCTGTTCAGTTTCTAAAGTGAAGTACTTCTCTCCCTCAGATGCACATGAATAATTCTCATTAACCTTCAAGGGATTAATGCAATTTCTTGCAAATGGCTGCACTATCCAGTATTTAATATTTATGCTTTCCATATGGCTAGTGCTGTCATACGTTCTTGTCAGACATGCTGCACAGTTAATGATATTTTAAGTAAATGTGGTCTGGAAGACCTGGATGTTTGAGGGACAGTTGTGCCCATCTCCATTTTATGGATGCTATTTGAGCCTCATAACAGAATTCCTAAAGAGATTAAATCAGCCGCTCTAGTGAAACATAATGTTGAGCTGCCCTTAAAGCAGAGCTAAATGCAATGCTGTCAGATGCCACGCTGAGCCCCAGCCAGCTATGTGCTCCCCATGCAGACCTCAAAGTGCCTATAAGACATAGGATAGAAGATGATGAGCTGGGAGCAGTTTCCAGGTTGGAAACCAGAACAATAGAGTAGAAAATCAACCTTGTCCAGGCCCAGCAAACCAGTGCCAGAGACTGGGAGAAAACAGTAGTCTGGTCTATCCTCTGGTTAGACCATGCTGTGCACAGATACGCAGATGTGCCTGTGACTCGCCTGAACTGGTGTTACTGGTGTTACTGGTGTGAAGAAGCGGTGCAGGCTGCCATAAGGCTGTAGCTGTCACTGGGACTGAAGAATTTATTATAGTCTTCCTATTTCAAGTCTTCCCTTCTTTACCACCCCTTACCCCAGAAATGAACATACTCAGAATTTGTATTAAATGTCAAGGCAAATGTCAGGATGTTCACTGTTGATTTTGGGTAGGTCTGCTTGGGAGCCTTGGCCATCAGCTTTTCACTGAAGAAACAAGATGCAGCTGGGAAACATTCTTTGGCTACTTTCTTTATTTACATGTCCATGCATTGCTGCATAAGGAGAGATGATCACAGACTGCAGGCAGGAAACCTCCTACTCCTGGAATCTGAGCCCAGACACTTCTGCCTAGTTCCCATGGAACATCTCTGCCCAATAGCTCAGTCTGGTAAAGTGATCAAAAGAGAATGCAAACAGTGTGCTTCAGCTTCCTGCTTAATGGACTAAATATCCTCCATCAATCAGAACCATGGTGTTTCCTCCAAAATGAAAACCTTACTCATGTGTTAAAGGGAAAGGACCTGTAAAATGTTGATGGTGCTTCTGCCAAGCAGTGGTTTTACAGAATCCCAGGCTGGTTTGGGTTGAAGGGACCTTAAAGCTCATCCAGTTCCAATCCCCTGCCACGGGCAGAGTCACCTTCCACTACAGGTTGCTCCAAGGCCTGTCCAAATGATATGCAAAGCCCCAGAGCGCAGTAGAAGGGGAGAAGTTTGTGGAGCAGAGTTGTGGAGAGAGATGAGTGCAAATTAGCACGACAGGATCATCATCACAAGTGTGGATGTCTCTTGTTCTACTGTAACTAAAGCATTCATCTTTCAGGTCTAAAGCAGGAGAAAACAAACAGGAATAGGCAAGAGGGTGAAGAGCTATCTTGAGATGAGCTCTTTAGAAGAGGCTGAAGAGTGAGTGAGAGTCAGGGCTGTGGAGCTGTGTTGCTGACACAATTGGATGCTGATGATTTCTTGCCCACTCAAAGCATCTGGAGTGTGGGTTTTTTTCTTAGTTATAATTATAGACACACATATTTTAAGGTCATTCAGTGCCAAGCAGGGTCATCACAGCTCATTAAAGCAAAATTACCTTCCCCACACTTGCCTTTCTTACACTAAACAAAATCTCCTGCCTGTAATGGCACAGAACATGGCCTATGAGTGTGCCCAGAATTAAAAGGTTGAGCTACTCTTGTAAACAAATTACCATGAACAAAGGGGTTTACAAACACTGGCTAATTAGTTTGGATTCCCTAAAGCTTTTAGCTGGTTTTTAATTCAATAACACAGTGTAAATTTTCCAGCCTGAAAAGTCTAATAGGAATTGGCAGAAAACTAAATAATTGATATTGTCAGCGATTGCAGCTCTCGCGTGTTATTGTCTGCCAGGAAGCAGGACTGATTCCTGAGAGGATAAAGAGCTGCCTTTAATGAATTCACAATATAAATGGTAGACAGCTGCCTTTCAGCAGGAGCTCAGGAGGCAACCTTGCAAGCTGAGAGTGTGGACCAGTGAAAACCTTCAGACAGGGACTTGATGAGGGACATGCTGCTCACCCCTCCGTGCTGAGGGCCAGAGTCATGTGTTGCTTTATTCTCCATGGACATCCTATTGGAGCGTTCAGGCTCGTTTCCAAGGTTGGAGGGAGCAGGAGCCAGCTCTGCACCTGAGCGGGTATCAGAAGGAACTGGTGGGGAAGGGGCAGGATGCCCCAACCCACATGAGCCGCTGAGAGGGTGTTGGAGGAACAGGTTGAATGGGGAGCAGCACACAACAAACAGCCTCATGTGGTGTGTGTATTCTAGTGGCTCTGCAGGCTTATTTGTGATGAAGGTTGTGTGAGTGCTTTCTGAGGGACTCTTGCCAGTCACACCATGTCATTCTGCCCGCTGGGTGAGCTGGTTTGAGAGAGCAAACTGGGCTGCTCTCAGCAGGAATGATGGCTTCTGGGATCCTTTCATGGCTCTGCTGCTCTTTTCCTGGTCCAGGTATTTCTCCTAGGTTTTTTTATGCTTGCTTTAAATCACAATAAATTGATTAAATCCCTGAGAGTGTGGCTTGGTCGCATCATATGCTTATATGTGATTTAACCCACGTCATCCACCTGTATCTTGATAGTGTTGGAAGCCAGCAGTTTGTAGAACCATACACACTACCTTATGGTCTCCCAGGCTTTTTTTAGGCTGCATCCTTTTGCAGCCTTCTCAAAGTAACAAAGCACAGTGTTGTGACAATGGCTGTGTCATGTAGATTTTGAAGGGTTTTTGTCTTGCAGAAGTAAAGCATTTAGTCTCTAAAGAAATGTTTGGATTGGATCAGTGCCTGTGGGAAACAGCGAGTTGTCTGTGTGCTCTCTGTGATCAGCCTCTTGGTCTCTTTTATCAGCACTCTCCTGTTTGTCCCAGTTTGTCACCAAAGCAGGCTGCCTGCTTTGAGTAGAAGGTGTAAAGACCCATTCTCAACCCACTCCTCCCACCTATCCCCAAGAAGAGCTGAGAGCAGATTAATTTGGTCTCCACCAAAAGCTATTGTTTTAAAGCTATCAGTTAATAGCAGCTGGATCTTGACCTTGCTTCTTACTTTGATGTGAAGGAAACTATTGACTTTCAAGAAGGCAAGCTGTTATCATCTCTTCCAAAGCAGGTCAGAGAGATGAAACATCAAGGAAAATCAGAGCAAACGGTGATATGGGCCACAGCTCAGCAGAGTTAATAGCAAGTGAGGCTGTGAGAAGAGCTGAAGTGGGCTTGAATATACAGGACCAAATCACAAGCTGGCATAAGGTAGTTAGGCTTTGAAGGCAATGACCTGATCCTGTGTGTAGTGCCTGAGGATCCAGCCTGGAGGAGAGCTAGAGGTCCTTGTCTTCGCTAGCAACAATGGCAGAAAGAAAAAAGAACTCTTCTTTTTCTCTTTTCCTTTATTTGTTGAAAAGGCATTGGTTTCCTCTGAAGAAAACTAAAATAGCTTCATACAACGAATTGGCAGCCTGCAATATATCTCTTAATAGCCACTGTGAAGCGCAGCAGAAGAGCATCTAATTCTTTATTGAGCATAATCCCAGTAATGCCACTGAGAGAGCGCTATAACAAAAGTAATGAGCTTCACAACCTCTTAAGCACACAAACCTTTCTGCTTCTGCAACCATTTCCTTCCAGTACATCCATTTCATACATAGCTTGAGAGCAGTCCTTCCCCCTGGCCTTACTAGGTATAGTAGAAAGCTTTCCTGCATCCCTGGAAGAGGAGGACAATAACTCCTCATCTCTGCATATCTCTTCCTAGTGTCCTGCTCTCCTCGTTTCCCCACAGGGTGCAGGGCTGGGATGAGTAAGGAAGAGAAGGAACAAATCCATGTAGGTTGTGCAGCTTGCAGGTGATGGTGTGTCTCCCTTTGCAGCCTTTTTCCCACAAAACACAAAAGTGCTCAAACTAAGGAGTTCGTTTGCTAGCAATAGAAGCACCTACAATGCAATTACATCCCACAAAATACTGGCGTCACTGTTCACTGCTGCCACCACTGCTGCTCTGAAGGATGTGTGGTTAGTCCAGGAGCTGATTTCAGGAATATAACCTCATGCTATCTCATGTGCAAGGCATAATTGGAACAAACTGGGGTGGTTTAACCTGGAGAAAAGGAGTCTCAGGGGGACCTTACCACTTTCTATGACTACCTGAAAGGAGGTTGCAGTGAGGTGGGAGTTGGTCTCTTCTCCCAGGTAACAAGCTATAGGACGAGACTAAAGAGTCTCAAGCTGCACCAGGGGAGGTTTAGACTGGATATTAGGAAAAATGTGTTCACCAAAGGGTTGTCAGGCATTGGAACAGGCTGCCCAGGGCAGTGGTGGAGTCACCATCCTTGGAGGGATTTAACAGACATGGCTGAGGGACATGGTTTAGTGGTGGCCTTGGCAGTGCTGGGATAACAGTTGGACTCCATGATTTTAAAGGTCTTATCCAAACTAACCAATTCTGTGATCTTCAAGTGAGCTCAGGAAATATAATCTGATGTTATGAATATTTATGCTTCCAGTGCACAGTAAATGGGAGAAGGAGAGGCAGGGGGTGGGAGAATCTGTGTGACTTGGGCTTGCCTGGTTAATCATAGAGGAAGATTTAGAGCTGCACGTGGGCAGAAAGCTGGGACAAACCTTGAGTGCTGACAGTGTTGAAACCTGAATCTTCCATGGCCATCCCACTCCATGGGAGGCCCTTCTCACTGCAGCCCGTGGGCTTAACACAGAGCAGAGGCAGTGTGGCACCTGGGCTACATATATCATGGAAATGGGGCTAATTGTCCTTCAGAATGAAGGCTTTGGAGCTGGATTCTGAAGGTTCTCTAATTGAGGGGGGAAAAAGGGGCTTCTCAATTAGGAAGCTCAGCTTACAGTCAGATGAGGTTTGCACAGAACACTGAGTTTTTGTTAATTCATCCAGAAGTACAGCTTTGGGGCCTGCTGGATACCCTCCGCTCCCATTGCAAGAATTTGCCATACTGCAGAATTGCAGTGTAGTGGAACAAAGGTTAAACTGAACTTTATTCATTCAGAAAACAAATAGGCCTTTTTGCCTCGCCAGCTCAACAAGCTGTGGATTTATTCACCTTGTCTAGACTTGGGGGCTTTGGTTCCCCACCAGTGCTCCTGAGCCACCCCAAATGCAGCAGAAAAATACTTTAGGATAGTGGATGTTTGTTTGGAGGTTTGAGTGACTCGAGCTGTTTGTGTTCCTGTTGCAAGATCCCATCCCAATATTATGAGCTGAGAGTAGGGAAGTGCAGATCTGAGTCAGATTCTCATCTGACAGAAACTGAAGTAACTCCGTGGTAGTCAGTGGAGACATACAAGTGCCTGCAGCTGTGAGTCTGTCTAGGGACAGGTCCTACAGCTTTCCCAGCTCATTCTAAGGGGTTCTTATGTCCTATCTGTCTAGTCTAAAAGGGGCATTACCAGCTCAAACTGACATTGGAGGCACCTCCTGGTTTCACCATGATGATGGATGGCGTAAGCAACAGTGTTATTTAACACTCATGTGGAACTGAATCCTGCCTGATGGAGCCGACTTTTGCTGTGGACAAATGCTTATCCTTATTCATCCTGCAGCATAGTTCTGAGCTTTCCCTGGCCAGTGTCTAGGTTTTGTGCATGTAGCTGCTTTAATAGTGAGTGAAATGATTTAGCCAGGGTCAGAGGACTCAACCTCTGGGGCTGAGCTGCCTTCCATTCCCTGTGTGCAAGCTTCTCTCACACTCTACTGAGCAGCATGGGTGGATTAGCAGATCCTCCAGGCTAGAGCTCCACATGATAGGCAGGCTGCAGACTCCCCAAAGACCTAGTTATATTGCTAAGGTGACCATAACTAATACTCTTGTTCCTGCAATAGGTCTCACAGGGGAGAGTAAGGCACAGGAGGTCTAGACATCAGAGGAAACAGCAGCACTGGGCTGTCAGCCTGTTCCATGGTTTTAGATTGCAGCTGGGGATACCTTAATGGTTTTGCTTGGATGTATTAGCAAGGCAGGATGTTCTTTCTGCTTGCTTTTATGTAGACTGTAAAAGATACCGCAGGAATTGTGAGGCTACAGGCAAGTACTCAGAATGTTTAGAATGAGCAGTGGCTGGATTGCCTAAAACATCCATCTGATGCCCCCAAAGTATAATATTCAGTTGCATGGTAGTGACATTTAGAGGATCACACTGTTATTTCCTTAGTGTATGCATATCCATCAGTGTCTCTGATGTGTCCAACCCTGCCCAGTCTCTGGGTCACTGCACTGCCAGTCTGTGTCCTCCTTGTTTAGCAGAAGGAGAACTGGTGTTCACCAGTATTGAATCTCCTGCCCAAGGTTATGCAGAAAGATTGTCTCAGCACCAGCGCTCAGACCTGGGGGTCCCAGAGCTGTGCTTTAACCAGCATGGACATAAGGTTAAGGTGGTGGATCTAATAATACAGAAGGACTCAGCTCTCTGGCCTTAGATGGCACTGAGCAGAACCTCAGAAGTGCTTGTGAGAGCAGAGGGGACCCAGGAGACCCTCAGTGAGAGCCATGCTGAACCCTGTACCTGGCTCAGTGGCTCTTGTACAGTCATCGGGGGGGTTTTCCTGGGAGCATACAACAACATCAGTCTGCCTCTAAACAATCCTTGCAGCAGCACTCCTGTTCCTGAGATTATATTACTTTTATAGGTGCACTGGTGTGCTTTCAGCTAAGAAAGACAACAGCTCACAACTAAAATGTCTCTTCAGACACCCTATTAACATTGCTGTGTATTGGCTTGCAAGCAAAATACTGCTGCTGCAGTGAGCCTGCGGCTGCAGATAGGCACAATAAGGTGATGTGGAAATGGACTGTGTTTTGGGAGGCTCTAAATCCAGGCAGCTCTTCAAAGAGCAGCTCTGTACAGCCTGGAGGTGGCAAGACTGGACGCCTCCCCATGCTGGGATCTCCTGTCCTGTCCAGCCATCCCAGTTCCCACTCTCAGCATTCACTGATGGTATTGGGTGTGTAGGCAGGTTGCTCCATTGATAGGAAAACATCTAAAGGAAGTTCTTATTTTCATTGTGTGCTGTCTGGGGAGGGAGCATCTGCCTCCTGGAAAGGAAATTACGGGATTTACTCCCAGTCCCATCCCTCCGGACTCTTCTATGACTGGTTGGTCAAACTGGAAACTCCATCTCTAGTATGGAAAACTGGCCTCTTGGCTTTAAGGTTACTCATTCTGGTGCCTCAGCAGGTAGAGGGTGGGAGCCTGCTGCTATCCCAGGTTGTAATGGTTCACTGTTGTAGCTCCACAGGTAACCGATGTGTCAGCAAGGATGATGGTTGTCATGAATTTGCATATCAAGAGAAGTATCTGGTGTGGGAGCTCCCTGTGTGGTTCATGTCACCACCTGCATCTCAGTCTGCATCCTGCAAGTACCATCACAAGGGAATTGTCTCTGTTCAGATTCATTTGAATGTAGGAGTTTGACTTCAGTCATGAGAGCACTTTGTTAATTCAGCCTAATACATGGTGTCCTTCATAGCTGTGATGAGTAACCCTCACAAGTGGGAGATGCTTCCCTTCATCCCAAATGCAAGCAGCTGTATTGCTCTGCAGGAAAGAGTTTCCTGAGGAGTTCTGCTTTGTGGGATGCTTTCTGGCACTTTGTCTTGGGAGGGAATGGAGTGGTGAGGAGCATCTGGCAACCCACTGGGAAGGCTGACATCAGCTTCATGTTCAGGGGAGAAAGTGAAGAGCCTCTGAGGTGTGGGCTGGCATCTGTGAGGGGGCCACCTCCATCCTCTGCCATGGAAAGCCCATTTCCAGTCCAATTACTCAGAAAATGTGGGTTAAAAAGGCAGTTTCTCTGTGGGGAAAAAAGCTCTAATATTAAGAAATTGAGTGAGTGGTAAATTCCATTGGAAATCTAATGTGGGGCAAATTCCCATAATGATATGCAGTTATTTTTGCAGAGAAATAGGCTGATTGTTTCTTTTCCTGCTGATTTTCCAAGGGACTGTGCTTCTGTTCTGGAGAACTGTTGTATCTCCCAGTGAGCTTTATCAGAAAGGACACAAGAAGCACTCATAATGAGAATTAATAAGTTTCTGCTGATTAGTAAGAGATACTCAGCACTTGTCGAACACATTTGAATTAGTAGCAAGTTAATCCATCAAATCTGAGGCTGGAGCCAGTAGCTGGCTCTTCCAGATGGGAACATGGAAAGATTAAGAATAACTTGCTGAAAGCCATGGGAAAAGTCAGGAGCAGAGCTGGGATTCTCACATAAGAGTTAGAGGATCCTCAGAACCCTTCCACTTGCTGTAAAACAGGAATAATCCCTGGGACCCCCACTGAATTTACACCATGGAGAGGGGCTGCTTTAAAACACATCCTCCAGCCTTGGTGCTCTGACTCTGGGCACACTGGTGCTCTCCATGCCTGAGATGCACCTTTCCTTTGGGCAGGCATCCTTGCTGAATGGATAAGGCCAGCTGGGCCTGTGGATACCACAGTGGCAGAGCCCAGCCCTTGGGAGCTGCTCTCCCCTCAGTGCCACAGTGCTTACTTGTCCCACCTCGGGGCTCTCGGGGCGTCAATGTACAACTCACAGCACTGGGAATGTGGACAAGCCCCTCAGGTATGTGTGCTTTTCTGAGGTGTTTCAGAGTGCCACTACAGCTGACTTCCAAGGGCATTAGGTGCTCAAGTGTGTGTTGAGTATATGAGGCTATGTCTCTCCTCATACGGGAAATGGAAGTAAGAGCACTTCAGCACACTCTTATGTGCAGACTGCATTAAAGACATCAAATGCTACAGGGATAAAGGGCAATAAATAACACCTTTGCCTTTTTGTTACGATACCAGCAGGGACCCGCAGCAGCAGCTGTCTCTGCGTCTCAGACATCCCCTGGGGTCTGCATTTCTGGCTTGCTTCTAGCTTTTACCAATAATTATTTGGTCAGTTTTACCTGTTTGGCCTTTTGTGTGTGTTTGATGGGAAACACAGGGGACTCTTCCTCTGCTTTTGATGTGAGCATGTGGGTAAGTGGTGTTTGATGAATGCAGACTCGCTGTGCATGCACTCCTGCCCTTTCAAACCGAATCCAAAAACTCCTGTCACTCCACACTGCTACTGTGGTCACGTATTGTCTAAGCAAGGAACAGAAGCAAAACCTCTCAGTTCTTGTATTTACTGCTCTGCTCTTTGTGCAGAATAGCAGGCGTCCTTCGGCTCTGCCTCATTTGAGGCATCGTCAGACTGAATGTACAGCCAGGAGGTGAAGAACTGCGTGCAACACAATTAGAATGACACGATAAAATAAGATGATGGCTTGTTAGAGAGCAAAGCACGTCAGGTACAGGTGAGCCAAAGAGGTTTGGTTTCCCTGCAGAGGAATATTGGGTGTTTTTAATCCTATTGCAGTAATATTCAGAACAATGGCCTTTTGTGTGTGCAGAGACATCTGGAGAAATTCCTGCCTGTATCCTCAGCAAGTAACTCGTTTCTCTGGGCTAACAGAAGAGCCTTGGTGTGGGGTTGCAGTGGGGAGAGGCAGGTTCTTCTATGTTGGACTGCAGCTCTAGCACTGCGCTGGAGTTGCCTGGCGTGACCGTACTGCAGCAGGGGAGCACAAAATTGCATCTAATCAGAGGGGCACAAGCCCCTCTTTGTCCCCTGGCAGGTATACCTGCATCTCCCTGGACACCTGCTTGAGAGCAAAGGCAAGAGAAAAAATAAAAGGAATTTAGCAAAAGAGACAGAAAGGAGGAAGGAAAAAAAGCATCGTTAAAGCTGGTGTTAATTTGCATTTGCAGTTTAGTCTCACAAATGGCTCTTGGGGGTAATGAGTTACCTGAATCAAAACCCTATTGAGGATAGAAATTGTTTTAAATTATATGCACAATAGACTGAATAGCTTGAAGGAGGTGCCCTTTTACTCTGTGTCTGCTGGAAGCAAAGCAGAATTCCTGGTGGCATCTCTCTAAATATTGTGATTTGCAGTAATGATGTGAGGCTGTCAGGAGGTTCCTTCCATTCAAGAGCAGTAGCCATGAGTCTTAATTTGATACTATACCCCTCTTCTCCCACTCCCTGCTTTCCTGTAGAGAATGTTTCTTCATGACTTTCAAAACAGTTATTGGTATTTAACATCTATGCAAAGAAGCTGCAGCAACAAGAAAACATAACCTTTGAGAGCCAGGGAACAAGGCAGGTTTTGCAGCAGTGGTAAAGATTGTGACCCTTTGAAGACATTCATAATTTGGACATAAAGCCCAGGCTGTCATTGGAGAAGGGGGCAACTCTCCCCTTACAGAGGGTGGATGGAGGTTCTCTGCTCACCTGAGAAAGAGAGGCATGAAAAATGCTCTGTTCCCTGAGCAAGAAAAGGGATGTTTCATCACCAGGGATGCAATGATGTTCAAATCCTTACAGGGGAAGTTTGAGCTGTTACTTCAGAGGGTGCAGGGTCTGTGTCACATCTGTCAAACCTGACAGTAGACTTGTACCTTTAGGATCTCCAATCTCTCCCCTTGTGTAGCTAATAATTTCCCCCCCTTTAGCCCCTATGACTTTGTGATCCCATCAGGTCTGTACTGTGGAAGTTTTCTGGACTGAGCCCTCATAAGCTGAGTTTCCAGTCTGAACAGTTGCACTGGTGTTTAGGAGAGTCCGGTTTTCCCTGTCCCCAAAGACAAGAGGGACCTGGGGGAAGGATTGGGGTTCCTAGCACAGAGAAATGGGAGCTGCCATCCTAGGATAACGGTGGAGAAGTTCCCTACAGAGGATTTTGTGTTCTTTCATAACCACGTGCAGCAAATGAAACATTTCCTCGAGTTACTTTAATCCATTAGCAACGGATTTCAGGAAAACACCAGTAATGTATGTAACGTGCACCCAGGAGAAACAACAAATGGTTAGTTAGAGAATTTAGATTTTAATTAAGTAGATAACGTATGCTTGCATTTAGTCTTAGAAATGAAAATGTATTCACTGTAGAGTAGCTGGGTTCTATTAGGTCTCCCTGAACATAAAGAGAAGGGTTGATTTTACTGATTACTGAACTATTAGAGGGTTGTGCCTTGAGCTGCTTGATTGTAGCTCTCTTTGCTTCTGTTGCTAAAAGGGTTCTTGTCTGCTACCCATATATGGGTGAGATAGGCAGCCGTTGAACTCGATTTGAAAATTAATTCTAGGTTACAAACCTCAGCAAATGATACAAATAATGGTACTGGTTACTTCTCTCTGGTTGTAACAGCAGGTTTTCATGGCTTCTGGAGGCCTGTAGCAGAGATGCTGTGCATTACTCTCACTCATGAGAGGCCAGGGTGAATGTGCTGCTGAAAGAAGGGGTCACTGCAAGAAAAGAGCTCCCGGAAGCAAAAAGCAAACCCGGAGCTCTCCCAGGGTATTCCCATTCTCTGTGATGCCTCCTTTGCATGGCAACATCAAAAGATTACAAGCCACACAATGCACTTACGAAACTGCTTTATCTCTGGATGCCTTGTGAATATTAATTAGATGAGCCCAGCAACATCTTAAGAGGCAGCCAAACATTACAGTGATTTAGCAGTAGGGAGACTGAGGCACTGGGTTGTTAAGTGATTTACCTTTGAAGAAAGCTATGGGAGATCCCATCATGGGATGCAAATCTCCTACCTCCAGCCAGTAGCCCTGCCTCTGGTGCGCTATTTATCCATACATTTGTATTCACCAGCATGCCATGGAATGCTGTTCTTTATTTCTAAAGCCAGTGCGTTAGAAAAAAAGCAAGAATTCAGGGGCTTCTGTAAGAGAGGAGCCACGTTTCAGAGCTCTTCCATTCCCTTTCTCTCTGCAGAGTAGCCAAAAAGCCAGAGGTTGTGCTTCATACCTGAAGTGATCTCTTTTGATGGGTAATTGCCTGGGGAAAGGGTTTGCAGTTTCACACTGCCTTGATTTGCTAGAGACCAGGCAGCAGCTGCTGACCTCAGGAGGAAGGGAAGGAGAATAGATCTTACATTTTCTTGTCTTTTCTTGTTCAGCATTGCTCAGCCAGACCACAGCTTCTAGACCAAAGTTTTCTGTTTACACGCAAGTTTTTGGCCTTTCTTGAGCTCTTGTTATTTATCCCCATCATCTTGAAATGCGTTCCAGCATTCAGAGTTCTGTCTTGGCTGTGCTTCCCCAACCACCCAGGGAGGATGTTGGTTCCAGCATCACCTTGAAGGCTGTGGGTACCCCACAAAATGTGTTACCAAAACCATTATCTCAAGCAGTGGGTTATGAAGTGCTTAGAGAGATCAGTCCTTCAAAGAAAGCTTATTAAGGTTTTGTTTGATGACAAAACCTGAAGGAACTGACTGTGGAAAATGGAAAGACTTCAAGACTTGTATCTGTGGTCCTGGCGTTATGTCTGAATATCTGGAAGGAGGACTTTTAAACAGTTTCCATTAGTTAAAGGCAAGCTTCTTAATCTTAAAACTTGGTGATGGAGCTCTGTTAATGTAATTGTGTTTCAGTGAAGTTACCTTTGACTAGCAGTACTTTGGGACCACAGATGTTGATGAAGAACTTGGGAGAGCTGGCTCCGATCTCTTGCTCTGTAACAGACTCAGTGTGAATTTATGAAATGTCTGTCCCCCACCTCTGGGTAAAGACTATGGCTGCATTCAAGGGAGCTGTATTATTTATCTTTTGGCATCTATTACACTGGAGATAGCCGCCTATACATACCCAGCAGCAAATGAGAATGTCTCATCATTAGAGTAAGGCATTCATTAGACACTTGTGTCCTAAGATGAAGACTTCTATGGAAAATGAATACATAAAGATACATTGGAAAAAATTTTGCCTTCTGCTGCCTATTCTCACTGAGTGCATAGGTGAAGGAAAGGTGACCTTTCCTGGGTCCCTCATGCAGCATGGTTCACCTTCTCTTGCGTTTGTGCTTCATGGCAGAGCATAAGAAAAAAAAGTGAAGGAATTGGGGGAATCTTTTTTTTTCCTTTTGTGTATTTAGGACAGTGGAGAGTGACTGAAATTGTTAAAAGGCTGATGGGCTGGTGAGGGGCTGCCTTTCATGGAGGGAAGCAAAACACTGTGCAGGACAAAGGCAGCGCCTAAGCCTCTAGCTGAGAAGAGAACAAAGCCTCCGCTTCTGTTACTGCGTGGCTGCGGCAGGCACCAGCCCATCATAAAGTGATATAGTGCCTAAAAGAGACAAACCACGGTGGAGTCCCCACAGTTCCTCCCAAAGGAAGGCAGCTTTGCTTGGCTGCATTGTCCGTGTGGAGCAGTATCGGGTGCTGAGAGGCTGGGCCTTCTGCAGTGAGATGCCGCGATAATAATCTATGTGCAAGTTTGCAGCCATTCACTGTAAGAATAATGGGATCTATTATTCCATCTTTTTAGCTTCTGGTGACAATGAAACCTTCCTTCTACCCCTCTTGCTCCTTCAGTGCTGGCCCATGTGTCCAATCCACTTAAATAAACCAGGAAAGTAGCCGTTAATGTCAAAGTTCCTTAATGAAAAGCTCCCTGACTCACCACTCATGCTTGCAATGTTGTACGGTGATTTTGAAAGAATATCCAAGTTGGCATTAGAGTTTTTAAACAGATTAATTAGTCCCATTTCATTTTAAGTGGCACTGACTTAATAGGTACTGCTAATGTACAGTATGTATTTACTTAAAGCCATTATAACATAATATTTACGGGATACTAACGTGCATTAATTACTGTATAATGAACCTCGTGACTACAATATTGCCATTCTTGCCTGACTGTAAAAGTTTTATCATCTCGTGAGGGGGGAGAGAGATTAAAATAAATTACGTGCACATTGCATGCTTATTTTTCATAGGAAATGTGCAAATTATAAGAAAATGTAAAACAGGGGACCCAGTAAATCACAAACAGCCAACAAATGCTCCGAGACGTGCTATAATGTTTTTTATGAGCGTGTTTTACAACCCATTCATTACGCTGTCTGTCCTTCTGAAAGCTGGTTATTAGACTGACTGTGCAAAGTAACATGTGAATATCTGTGCAGCTAGCCATGAAATCACAACTAAGTTGCTCACTTTCATTTTCCCCTTTTTTGTCTTGGAAGATGGCCTGAAACATTTGCCCTTGTATTGTGGCTCCACAACACATGGCAATGCAGTTTGTGTTGCAAGAGAGGTTGTGGAGCATTTTGGAGCTGATACAAGGGTATGTGTTGCTGGAAGCAATGTATGTCAAGCTCAGCCTCTTCTTCCTGGGGAAAAATAATACTGGATGCTGCAGTTTTAGAGTCCCAGACTGGTTTGGGTTGGAAGGGACCTTAAAGCTCATCCAGTGCCAACCCCTGCCATGGGCAGGGACACCTTCCACTGGAGCAGCTTGCTCCAAGCCCCTGTGTCCAACCTGGCCTTGAG
>WYDI02029837.1:0-11022 GCA_009867235.2 Psittacus erithacus
ATTTCCTTTATCATTATTATTATTGGTGGTAGCAGCAGTTTGTGTTATACCTTAGTTACTGGACTGTTCTTATCTCAACATGTGGGAGTTACATTCTTTCAATTCTCCTCCCCATCCCTCCGGGAGCGGGGGGAGGGAGAGGGGGGGAGTGTGCAAGTGGCTGCGTGGTTCTGGTTGCTGGCTGGGCTTAAACCACAACTAATGGGATCCTAAATGGCTTCAAGCTTACTTCCACTGTCAAGCTTACTTGCTTGTGCAATGGCACAGACATGCCAGACCCGAGGAAAGCAGCACAAGAAAACCAGAGAGGACTACAAGCGCAGCCCCAGGACCACTGAGGAATGAGCACTGCACCCTGGGCAAAGCTGACACCTTTGAAGATGCATGCAGTGGAGGACTGCTGCAGTGCCAAAGGGAACCTAGCCACAGGTAATCCCTTGCACATCTTCTGACAACCTCTAGAACCACCAAGTGCTCCCCGCTTCCCAGAAAGCCGTTAAGCTCAGCTGCAGAGTGGTAATGTCATTGGAAGGGTGATGGCAGCCAGCATTTTCTCACAGGCCTTGTGCAACTGGCTGGAGAATAGGCTGGACTGCCACAGTACTACCAATGCTGTGCCTAAAAGCAATTCAGTATTTTAGGACTTGCAAGCCATCTAAAAATGCCTCAGTAAAAAGCCACCAAACAACAGCAGACCTTGACACAGTGGTTTCAAAGCCAACTGACAACAAACTCGCTTTTCTGGTTTACCATTTTCCATGCTGTGCAGCAGTATTAATCCACAGATCTTTCTTAGAGCCTGGCTGAAAAGCACAGCACTGTAGCTAACCCAAATTGGCAATTCATTCTGCTCAGAAAACCCTATAAACAGCCAGAAGCTCTCCCCTACTTGTGCCAAGATGCATTATTTCATCAGTGGCCAGTCAACCTGTATTTAAGAACAGCATTTTTTTTCAGTTGTATAAGCAAGTATTAGTTGATCTACATCTTCAGTAAGTGACCTCTTCTTGTTGACAGACAAGAGCATCTAATCCTGACACTACAGAGACATTAAGGCCACTTAGGACACCTCTTCACAGATCAATAATGAGACCTAAGAATTAACCAAGGAGTCCTCCACAGTGTTTGAAGATGGGCCACCATGACTCTCAATACTTGTCTGTATTCCAAAACAACAAGTTCTTGTTAGGCTTTTTCAATACATCTAAGATACTTATTGGTGCAAATGCCTGTGTCTCCTTCACTCAGCATCATCTGGGTGCTGGACACCAATTTAGCACAGCATACTGATCTCATCTTCCATGATTGCCAGGTTGAACATCACAGCAAGGTCAACTCTAAGCTTGGTCACCAATGGCCAAATTACTTGAGGAAATAAATGACCTATCCGTCAGTTATCTGCCAATAAGTGACCAGATCACCTATACTGTGAGATCTGCTGGCATAAATAAGTGCTTGTAATATCTTAGCCACTCTGTGTTAAGTGTAAGGAAGAGAACAAGAGGGCATTCCACAAACAGAACTGTAACACAAGCAAAATGTTCATTAACGGATTTATTTTTTTTAGTTTCCATAATCTCAAAAGAACCAGGATACCTACATTTCCTGATGAAAGTTAAAAAAAGCCATCCAGAGAGGAAGCTGGGAACACCCAAGTGTTATTAATCTGTCCTTTGCTCCATTATATTGATTTTAAAAAATCCCTCTTGCTGAGTTCTGGGCTAAATCAATGGTTAAACATAGTCATGATACGTGCCACCACCTGGCAAAGCTTTTGGCTTGTAGAAAGGAAAAGCAATTCCAACTCATAGAAAGGTTCAAGTTTCTAGTAAATATGTTAGAGCTCTGATGAAGTTCAGCTGTTTTAAGGCAATATTTTTGTGTAGCTTTGGGAAGCAGCTCTCAAGTTCTTCAAGCGCAAATCAACTGACATATACTTACACTTATTAGTCCAGTTATTAACAGAAGTTATCATCGCCAAATGTCCAGCAAAAAGACTGAAACATATATTTCAATCAATGAGTTAAAAGCACTTAACAGAATCATTCTCCCCTCCAGTCCCCAGGAATGTGACCTTCAGACTTCTACAACAGCTTTTCCAAGATTTTCTCCCTTTAACATTCCAATGAAAGCTGCTGGCATGTTCTCAAATCCTTCAGTGACTTGTTCGTGGCACTTCACTTTTCCCTGTCAAAAGTAAGAAAGCAAATTGCTGAGTTTTCGTTCACCAGCTGCCTAGTTTTTACTGTCTCCAGGAGACTAAAGTGCAACCAAATTTCCTCCAGCTTGTATGTTTCATCTGAAACATGCAAGCTGGCATGCACCAGGGTAACTTCTCAAAAGAAGGTAGGCTGTTGTTAGGCTATTGTGAGGACCTGCTTTTGTTGCAAGACCTCCTACTTGGAGTTATAACAGGGAGCAAAAGTCACTACTCTAAAAAACTCACCAGGACAGATACAGTGCTACTTGGTCCCCAAACAATGTACAGCTAGGGGATTATTTCCCCAAAGCGAGGCATGTCTCTACCCTTAGGAAACATGGAATTGCAAACCCAAGTGATCAAAAGTCAAGCCATCCCAAATACTCAGGTAGAGCTTTTTAGGATTTAGTGTTCAAACTCACAAGCTTTTCACAGCCATGAAGCAAACGTTAAACTCAGCCTCCATTTAGAAAAGTAAAATTTGCAAATTCCCTATAAAGTCCCTTTAAAGACAAGCTCCTAATTACATAAAAAACATCCATTCTTGCCAGTAATTTCAGTGCACCACTACAATGGAAATCCCTGCTTATACTACAAATGAAAGAGGACTTCTGAATGAGAAATTGAATCACAGAATGGTTTGGGTTGGAAGGAACCTTAAAGATCATCTAGTCCAACCCCCATGCCCATGGCAGGGCAGGGACACAGTCCACTCAACCAGGTTGCTCAAAGCCTGTCCAACCTGGCCTTGAACACTGCTACGGATCCACAGCTTCTCTGGACAACATGTTCCAGTGCCTCACCACCCTCACAGTAAAGAATTTCTTCCTAATATCTAATCTAAATCTACCCTCTTTCAGTTTAAAGCATTCCCCTTGTCTCACCACTACATGCTCTTGTAAAAGTCCCTCTCAAGCTTTCCTCTAGGCTCCCTTCAGCTACTGGAAGGCTGTTCTAAGGTCTCTCTGAAGCCTTTTCTTCCCCAGGCTGGACAAGCCCAACTCTCTCAGCCTATCTCCATAGCAGAGGTGCTCCAGGCCTCTGATTATCTTCATGGCCTCCTCTGGACTCACACTCTAGCATGTCCATGTCCGTCTTGTGTTGAGTGCCCCAGAGCTGAATGCAGTACTGCAGGTGGGGTCTCATCACAGCAGAGGTGCAGGATCACTCCCCTCAACCTGCTGGTCATGCTACTTTTGATGCAGCCCAGGCTACGGTTGGCTTAATGGGCTGCAAGTGCACACTGCCGGCTCATGTTTTGCTTCTCAGCAGCCAACAACTCAAGTTCTTCTCTCTAGGGCTACTCTCAATCCATTCCCTACCCAGCCTGTATTTGTCCCTGGAATGGAATAGAGAAATTACTCTAAAAATGAAACTCTTCTTTGCCAGAGAAGTGTTCTGAATTACTCTGGCAGCATCCTTTTTCAAAGCTTACATGTATTCTGGAATATATCAGAGTCTACAAGCTAATATCGCAGGTCTCAACAAAGCAGAAGGGATCAGGTATGTTCACTGCGGTTTGACTGCCCCCAAAAGGTTCAAAGATGAAGTCAGGCGGAAGAAAAGTATCATACTGGGGCCTCACCTCATCCGCTATGACAAGAGACCCTTGCAAAGAGGGAAGCTATGGTGTGAGTACACCTAACAAAAACCTACACCTTCCTTCCTTACCTCCACTACCCACTTTAGCAGTGCCTTCAGACCTTCCTCCCAGCGATTATTCCAGCTGGTCACAAGAAACCCTTCCATTCGAAGTTCTTTGAAGATCATTGGCATCTGCACATAAGGCCCTGCAAGAGAAAGGAATGAGCAAACCACCTGCAGTAAGTTTCATTTAAAATAAGAACCAATGCATAAAGCGAGCTTTTAACCAGTGCAGAACACTGAATCACTTCGTTCCAGGCAGAACCAACTGCTGTTTTTTCCAAATAGAATTTCCAGGACAAAAGATCAAGAATTCATGGACAAACAGCTGCCCAGAAAACAGGCTTACTCTGTAAAGCTGTGGGGCTAAACACCCAATAGTTCTGAAAAGTTTCATTCTGAAGTGGCCTCAGCTCCACCTGAGGGGCTTCAGGTAAATCCTGGAAATACTGTTTTGGCAGCTTGTTTGATTAATTTGCCATGCTCTCATGCTCCTCCTAACTATCAGAAAAGCTAAACACGTTAAAAAAACAGTTCCCTCAGTCATAAAATGTGTGGGAGTGTCCCCACTCTCAAAAGCCTGTCCCATTTTTAAAGCGGTATGATTGATCAAAGCCAGTCAGTTGTCAAACAGAATTCAGACCACATATTTCTTCTGGAAGGCAAATTTGGAAAACTTAATGCTATTGAAAGTGAATATTCATCTCAGCTTCATTTCCCAGCAGTTTTACCCGTAGCTGAAATCTTACAAAACCAAAAAAATCCCCCCAAAAAATCCCAAACTAACAAATCCTTCCCAAAAAATCCCAACAAATAAAAAAAAACCAAACAAAAAACCCCAAACCAAACCAAAAATCAACAACAAATCCCAACTCTAAGCTGCCTTATCTAAAAACCTGAGGGATATCCATTCTCTTGTCTAAAAGTATGTACTGTATAAACGGCATCATGCCACCACACCTGCCTTCTACTGATCCACATCTGCTTAGAGCCCTGGGGAATTCCGCTTTTAAACAATTTAGTCTCTCCTTCATTTCTGGTCAGCTGATGTTCTCCATCCAGTACAAGTGTGCACAAAGGAGGATGAGTGCATGTACACACAGTGTGTTAACACTCCCACCACCACAGAGTAGTGGTTAGTTAGCTACCCAAATGTACACACACACATACACTCAAATAGTATGCAGAAACAACAAATGAAACCTTAAGAGATTCCCATTACGACTTTCTCTCACCAAACAGGAAATAAATTTAAACATGAGAAAGCAGGCCCACACCTTTCTGAGGCTCAAAGTCATTGTACTGAGAGATGGCTCCACACACTGCAATCCTTCCATATTTCTTCATCTGGTTCATAGCAACACTGGCAAATTCTCCACCCACCTACAGGATCCAAAGTGTGTACAGCATTACAGACAATCCAATGTTTGGCAGTGACTGCCCAAAACTGCCACTTTTGCATTGTTGCACCAACAGGTTCAGTCAAGTGGTGGAGGTGGAAGTTCCACTACTTCAAAAGCTCAGTGGCTGCAGAAACTCTTACAGTTAGTTAGCACCTACAGATGCAATCCCACTCTTCTGAAAATTAGTTATGGACACAGGGAATTTGGTTTAGTTCTGAATTTGCTTCACAAAATTGGCAGGATCCTTCCTCCTAAGGGGCACATCTAGGGTTATTAGGAAGGACCACCTTTGCTTTTCCTCCACACTAGTCTGCACTTTTATCTCTTTACATCATGGTGATGTAAAGTTTTTACTTCATGATCCTCCTATGCTGTGCTCAGAAGCTTTTAATGGAGAAAAACTGTGAGAAAATTTACTGCTGGGGATAGCTCAGCACAAAAGTTGGAAGCAAGAGGGAAGGAAGCAGACATGACCATAAAACTGATTTAAGACTTTAGCAGAACAGGACATGAAATTTGGAAGGGTAAGCAAGGCAAAGCAACCAGGAGCTCCTCCCACATGGGCAAGCACTTTGTCCTGACACCATGCATTCACAACTGCCAGTGGGTGCTTTGCAATCCACACAGAACAACAGAGGCCTCATCCCTGCATCAGCAGGCAGACTGCTGAGAGACAGACAAGGAACAATGATGCCTGCCCTTTTAAACCAGGCAGCTAGCCAGGCAGTTTTAGGCCAGTATCTCAGCTAATACCCCTCCGCCAGGTATTATATTACCAGTTATAATGCATATGTTAGCTATTCTAGGAAATCAGAAAAGCCAGGGCTTGTTCTTTGGCTTGAAGGCAAACTGACATGGTTTGACTGCACCCTTACCGTGAAACTCTCTTAGCTTCCAAAACAAGATGGCCACATTCAAACAGCTAACTGGAACAGTCCACAGTTCATGTTAACTCCAGCTGTACTTGGGAAAGGTCAGAAACCCTCTACCAGTCACCCCATAAGAGCAGTAAGCTCTTACAGTAACCATTTCTCAACCAGATGGAATTCAGTATCATGTTCCTGTTACAGTCTTCAATTAGAAGTATAGAATACTGAATTCCTGATACAGTTTAAGGAAAATGACAGTCTGCCCAGGGCAAGGCCCTCTCTCTGAACTCACGTTGTCAAAGAAACAGTCATAGCCATCAGGAGAGGCTTTACGCAGCGCTTCATCCAGAGATGAAACAGTATTGTAATTAAAGGCTTCATCAAAGCCTATTTTTTTCAGATAGGCAACCTTGTCATCTGAGCCAGCACAGCCAACAACTTTGCAACCCTGCAAGGAAAGGAGAAAAGCATTTCTAAACATCTGCTCTCAAGACAGGCTGACACAGGGTACTGGGTGGAAGGCTTACCCTAAAGGTAAGCCTGTCATCACCATATGAGTTCCTAAGCTCTAGAAAACCTTCAACTAGCTTTGATACGTATTCAGGAGCTTGTCCCATCTCAAGACCTGACTGCAGGCATGCCTTAAGGGATGCTTGCCCTCCTGATCATTCATTCTTTCCCTGTTTACCAGGTGAGCTTTCCAAGCAACTCACCCCAATCTTGGCAAGCTGACCCACCACAGAGCCCACAGCACCAGCTGCAGCATTAACCAGCACTGTCTCCCCTGGCTTCATCTTGCAGACTTCCAGCAGACCAAAATATGCACTGAGGCTGTGAAGGAAAAGAAAGAATGTTCAGTAAGAAATAACAGATGTCAGACGCAAGAGCTGTGACTTGACCACCGTGAACCAAAATTATCGTCATAAACAGATCAAGATTTTGTTTTCCTCATTCTTTCTGAAATGCAAAACTTAACCCAACCTCCTTAATTTGTCTTTTTTATGGCCATCCCAGAAAAAAAAAAAAACCAAACAGATACACTACTGGGAAACAGGATGCTGTGTCAGAAGTCTACCTTGGATGAAAATAGCTTTCCTTATTAGCCAAAAGGAGAAACATAAAGAGAATGCTGTAAGGTGACAACTCAATTACCCACTGTAAGAAAGAGTAAATCCAAGCTAAACACAGGGCAGTAGCCTGCCAGTATCTACCAGATTGAGGCAAAGATTAAATGATACTCATCATATATCACATCAAAAAATGGTGGCAAAACTTGGCTGAACTGATGGGCACATTGCTCCTGATGACTGCTGTGCACAGCTATCATTACTGGGTGAATAGTAATCTGTAGGAACTGCTAAAGTTTATATCAAGCTTTACTAAAAAGCACACTACAGATTGAAATGGATTCTTTCCAGCCTATGCTGGATCCTCTTCCTGCCTTGTTGCAACTCCTCAAGGAAAGGCATTATAATCTGCAAGGCAAATCTCCTCTAACGCAGGCGATGGGCCAAATTTCAGGCCCTCTCAGGGAAAGGGCATCCTGAAGCACACATGTTTTTTATCAAAGTGAGCGGACAACATGCTGGTAAAACAAGACAAGGGACAGACAGGCAGGCAGAAACATTCTGCACAGCAAAATCCAGGGGATAGTTGCCTTTGCATGTCAAAACTCACCCTGGCATGCCAATCGTCCCAAGAGCTAGAGATCTGGGGAGCGATTCTGGCCAGCCAGAAGGAAGGGCTTGTAGGTCTTTCCCATCAGAGATAAAATGGGTTCTCCAGCCACTTTTAGCCACAACAAAGACCCCCACTGTGAAAGCAGGATTCTTGCTTTCTACAATCCTGTTTAGAAGAAGAAGAAAAAAATGTAAAAAGTATACTCTGTTGGAGACAAATCATTACTGGATCTTCCCTCCTTTATTCCTACTGACCTGTCATGCAGGAGAAATGAAATATTTCACATCAGGACATTTAGCTGGTAGCCCCCACTACCAGAGATACCAGGCAAGATGATTTTAGCCTCAGCCCTGCCCATAATGAACAGAATGTTCCCACATGGATGTTACCTTTTTTTGTTAACTAGCACCAGTCTAATATGAATTCAGGCTAGGCTACTGTGAGTTAGAAGACAGGAAAGAGGATGCTAGAATTAAACAATGGAAAAGCAAGACATTACAGATAGGCTGTAATAAGCAGTCCCCTTCTCACACAATCTGCACCTCATTTAAAGGTTGAAGATCCTCAAGATGGAACCTCTTGGGGTAACAAAACCAGACAGAAAGCAGTATCTAATAACAGGGAGAAGTTCATACTTGTGGTATCTCTATGCCAAATAAAAATTCAACTTTCTTAGCCCAATAAGAAAACTACATTGTGAAACGGTAGGTAAGCAGTTTTGAAATAATGGGAACAGTTGGCCTTCTGTTCAGCAGACTTGGTTAATTTATCCCAGCCTTCAGTGCTCCTGGCAGAGAAACACAAGAGTCAAAGGCCACAGATGTTACTGAGCAGCAACTTATAGGCAGCACAGCAGGAAAAGACTGACAAAGGGAACATCTGTGTAGCTGAATTACCACAAGCTTGGGAAAGGATGGATTTAACCTTTAAATGAAAAATAAATAAAAATGTAATTAGATAACCCTTTGGCTATGGCTGTGTCTTAGGCGACACTGAACTTTCTCAGCTGGAGTAGATAGCATGCATGGTTTTGGGCATGCAATTTTACTAGCACATCAGATTTTAAAATGTGAAGTTGACACAGCAAGTACAGCAGTCAATCCTTCATACCTCTGCTTGAAAAAAAATCCTTTGAAAACTTTATCACCAGAAATAACATATAGATTGTGTCAGAGATCTAAATGATCTCCAAGATGGCAAAAGAGGTTCTCACAGGAAAAACACATTCCAATCAATTACAGACAAGAATACAGTTGCTGGAATATGTAGACTCCAGTCAAGAATGGGTAATGCAGACTGCAGATATCTCAGATATTAGTATATTCCTTCGAGATCTGCCATGTGTATGGATAACAAGAACTGAAGATCTTACCTGGCAACCTGTGTGCCTATCATTATGTCCCCTTCCTTCATGACCCTTCGACTGTAAGGTCTGTAACACAGGCAGAGATGACTTACTGTAAACAACTTTTAAGGATGTTCCAGATACAGTAGTAGCACTGTCTGACCCAGAAAGAGATCATAAACAGTAAGCTGATGATCGCAAAGACTTTGCCATTGTAATGACATAACTGGATGCTCTCCATAGCCAGCTACTTGAGCATTCCATCTTGACCAAATACTGGGCTAGAGCGCTGGCAACACGATCGTATGGTCCATTACTACAAGAAGGTTGGGACTCCAAAGAACTATCTCTGATACTAGGGTCTACCAAGCTTCTCCAAACTACCCAATCTCCCTGCGCTTGAACTACCACCTATTAACACGGGCATATCAGCAATTTTCTACTTAGAACATGTATCCCGAAGTATAGGGTTGCTAAGGTAAGTGAAGCATCTACTACAAAACAGCTGCAGTCTCATCTGACCCTTTTGCATTCCAGTAAAGACGCATGACAAGGAACAACAGCAGAGTCCAAGAAAAGTCTAGGGCTGCAGCAATGTTATCCTGATGTCTGGCTAAATCTGGCAGAGCTCTATATTGGGAGTCTTGCAATTTACACACATTTTATAAAAAAACCAGAGATGACATCTGGGGCTCTGACAACAGGGGCTAGTCTCAGTACATTTTCTTTTGACATTTAAGTGGGAGATCAAATGAGGTAACCTTAGCCATCAATTTAAAAATAAGAAAGATATACCTCATGTAAGGATCAACACTGAGAAACACTGATTCAAGCAGCAACTCTGTAACAAAAGACAAAGCAAATTCCTGGGCATCAGCAGTACAATAAAGCATGATTTCCACAAGTCAGTCTTTCAACAAAGTAATGGATTCCTCACAGCCCAAAACACACATACCCTGTCATCCTTTAGGGAAAAAAAACTACCAGAAACAACCACTACATTCATTAGCTTTCTCTGGATTATCGCCGTGTTGTTACAAAAGACACTTCATGTAATATCTCTTCAGGACGCTATCTTCTTTTCAACCCTGTTTTTCTTTATCTGTCTCCTTACTCTATAGATGACTGAAGACACTAGACCCTCTAAGCAACGCACTAGCTTACTTTCGACCCACATACAAAGTGCCTTCTCACGATTCAACCAGCAGAGGGTAGTAAGAAACCTTGGCACAGGTCGAATATAAACTGCTTTGCTGCCCTAAAGGAAAGCCTTTTCTAGATTGCCAAATGCACACTACTGTCTCTAGTTTTTGGAAATTATACTGTTAAATTTTACATGCTCATTCACACAGCAGTTTTAGCTATTCCTCTCCACCTAAAAATACTTTCCATTGCCTATGCTGAAGTGGTCTAGCTAGTACAAGCTAAAAATATATTCAGATATAAATATTTCCCCATTACTTGGTGTGAGGTTGAAGAACAGTCAAGGCCATGTAGCATAACAAGAAAGGCCATCTCCCTTAAAAGTGTTACTCTAGTATGAAGTTATGCTCTTCTTCCGCAGGAATTAAAATGGGAAGGAAGATACCATTCCATGTTCTTAAATACCCACAGGCATGAAATTTAGACGTACACATGCCATGAAAACACTTGAAAGCATATGTAAAAAGAAATCACCTTTCAAACCTTTAAGCTGTAAACGTAACTAATTCTTTCGTGTACCTTATGAACCGGAGTAAATTTTGTAAAGGATAAATGGTGGGTAAGGTTCAAGACAGCACCGTATAATATGTCCATGTGAAGCTGTTATGGGTTCAGCAGTAGCAGTCATTTTTTCTCCTTCTTAGTGGCTGGTGCAGCGCTGTGTTTCTAACTTTCAGC
>WYDI02029838.1:0-80748 GCA_009867235.2 Psittacus erithacus
TCTTTTCTAAAGAGCCTGTAACCTTCCATTCCAACAATCCAGTCATAGGAGCCATCCCACCATGTTTCTGTGATGCCTATTATATCATGCCCCCATAGACATGCACACATCTCTCATTCCTCTTGTTTGTTCCCCATGCTGTGGGTGTTTGTATAGAGGCATCTGAGCTGAGCTCCAAATGAAGCCAGCTCATTGGCTGGAGAGGCTGGAATATCTCTACATTGCTCTGAGTATTTATTATAGGTGCTGGCAACTGACTGGGAGTGCTGTGATGGAATGACGTCCCCCTTCCTCAACACATCTAGTTTAAAGCATCCTTGCCCAGTCTGGCAAGTCTCCTACCAAAACCACTCTTCCCCTTCATTGTCAGACCAGCTTCACCAGCCACCAGTAGATCTGGCCTTCCAAATCAAGTCCCATGTTCTAAATACCCAAACCCCTGACTGTTCTAACACTACTGTTCTAACCATTTATTAACCTGTCAAATCCACCCAGCCTTTTTAAGGTCCTTCCCTTTATCCTGGATTACTTTTGGGAAGGCAAGAGAGAAAACAAAGACAATTACACAGCCTTTCACAATCCCTTAAAACACCCCTGATTCCTTAACCCATTCAAATTATTTACCAGTTTTTTCTCTATTCTCTCCCCTTTCTCTCTCTGTCTCAACTTCCCTGTTCTCTTTGGTGGCACTCTTCTCCTTTGCACACTCTTTATCTGCTCCAGCTTCCACTGATCCTATCCAACTGCTTTTCATCCAACAGCTTTTTACCACTCCTACCAGAACCACATCTCCACAAAACTGAACTTTGCTTACACTATTGAAGAACCCTAACCCAGTTTTTCCTTCACTATTGAGGATCTTTGGTCGAGTTTTCAGCCTCCCAAATTTGGAAATATTTAGCTGGTCTTCAGTTCTGCAAGGTCTAGACCAGAATCACTCTGCTCCACATGAAAGTATTTCTGACCAAATAGAAATAGAAGCCTAAAGCTAGGCATTAGGAGAAAGATCCACCCTAACAGAAAGCAGGTGAAGTTATAGATACCAGCTGGCTCCGTAAGTTTTGCATTCCTTTCTTCTTTGTGTGTTTTTTAACTTTACCTTTGCCCCTTCTGAATTTCTTTCTCACATGGGCACAGACAAACAACTTAGTGTTTTACTTGGTTAAATAAATGAAGATAATAAATTGCTTTTCATTTAAACAAAATGCAGAAAGTTGGCACAGCATCTCTTTTTACCAGTTTTCAGACTACATGTAAAATTAGGCACCTTCTCTCTCCCCAGTGACAATACTGGAGAGGAAACTTAATTTGCATTAATTTTTTCATAAATGTGGATGTAGATATTCAGGCATTGAACAAACCTAATGCTGTACAACAGATGTTACAAAGAATGAAAGCCAAAACACTGAAACTTCTGCATTCCTAATGAGCAAACTGTTCCTTTTCTATTGTCTTAGTTATGGTGTATTGCTAGATTCCGATAACTCTGATAAATGTAATGAAACACAGATCAGCATACGAGCCAAACACTGTGCAGGTGTACCTCATTAATGTCAGATATGGAAAGATAGCTCCTTGGAGACTAGAGATTTATATAGCTGAATGCTTTACATATTCTATGCTGAAACAAGTGAGATGCCACGACTCTAGGCCAAAGCAAAGCCAAAGTTCACAACTAGGCTCTGCAGTGCAACTAGCAATCAACCATCTTAAAATAGAAAGCAGAATTTTTGCTTTAGAAGTATCATGGGACACAAACTGACATTCACTTTCAAGATCCTCTGCAGCTTAAGCCAGAACCTTTTTTATTCTTTCTTTTCAAGTTTCTTACAGCAAAGGGAAAAAAATATTATTGCAAATTAAAAATATAGTACTTGCTCAGAGGAGGATATAACATGCAGTTTTATTTGAACACTAGTTCACTGGAAGAGGGCAATGGGACATTTAGCCTCCTGTTAGAGCTACCTGGTAGACCCTGTGATTTCCCATCATGGGGTACGGTCACAACCCCGCGGCTTCCTCAGACACAGGGGCAACGGGTCCTGCTTATGTGTGCTTACCTGTGTTCCTTTCCATTTGAATTGTAACAGAAACAAAAGAACAGGTTGTACTTTTGAACTCAAATTGAGAGGGTTCCTCCCACTATGGGCTAGGATTTGCAGGTTTTACTCCTAGATTTTTCCCTATGCTTCAAATAGGATGACTCATGTATAAAGTGAATAGATCTGATTGATAGTGTTCATACACCACACATTAGCTCAATTTCCAAGTCACACAATAGTTCAATAGAGCTTACATTTTAAAATTCACTCACCTTTTCAAATTGCAAACTCATTAGCCTATTTCAGTTTAAAAATAACAAAAATCATTTCAGTTATTGTAAATAATCTGACTAGACTTTTGATATTTAAAATATTCCTGATTCATTTGTGCTTCCAACCTTTCTTTTGCTTCCTATCAGATTTCCTTTTCTATTTTTGAACTGACAAAATTGACAGGCTAAGTCCCATTGAACTGATTCTTCCAGGAAGATGCAGGCCAGCTGGAATGTTCATGGGCCATCAGTACACAAAAATAATCAGCATCCATCTGCATATTCTACACTGAAGCAAACGGGACACAGCAGAAAAGGAATGTGAGACTCTTTTGTGTACCACTTAATATGGTACCGAGTGCTAAGGAGCCTATGACAAGGTGGTATTAATCTGCAGCTGCTCCAATCAAGGTACTGCTTGTCTAGTGTAAGAGAAGGAACTGAGGATTCTTAAGCATTTCTGTGTATTTCTCCCCCTTCCCTATCACAGGATATGATTTTTGACGTATCTAGCTGTTAGTATGAATGGAATTATTATGGCTTATATTGCAATGCAAACATCTGTAAGTATTCCTGTAAATATTAGTAATTTCAATGCACACATGTTCTAAAGCCTGACTTCTTGAAGGAGGAAAAAAGGGAGATTAGATTCCAAATGTAGAAGGTGTTTATCTAATAAATTCTTAATAGGAAAGGCTGAGTTGTCAAAAATAGGCAGTTTTTCACTTGAGCCCGTATGCGTCTGTTATAGGTATTTCAAGACACACAGCAATGTGAATCACACGTCCAACTTCAGGAACAGACTGCAAGACTGAAATGTTATTGTAATCCAGAATGACTCTACCCCAATTAAAAGCAATTTTTCTGCAGTGTCTCTACATAAGTTTCAGAAGTCAGGCTCATGCAAAGTCAATCAAGTTAGGAAAAATGCCAGAGATTCATATAATTATTAATTCACAGTTGAGAATATGATTCCTATAACAGTGTTCCCAAATCTGTTGGCTGTGTGATTTTAGAGCTATGGCAGGCTGAAAGGAATCTGGGACACATGAACAGTGAATATGATTCTCCAGGTTCACGTAAATCCTCAAGGCAAATGTTTGGTAAGGATTATAAATTATTAAATAGATCCTTGAGAATTACTGGAGTGGACAGATTAGGTTTTTTTTACAGTTACGCTGTGTTACTTTGAAAGGCCAAGCCACAAAAGCTCCCTTCCCTGTTGTACTGGCTCCTGCCCTCAGGGTTAAGGAGAGACAGGAGTGTTCCTCCCCCAGAGCAGATAGATAAACTTACTCAGCACAGAAAAGGTTCCGAAGTATAGTCTGGGGCAGCCAGAGGGAGGAAGCAACACACACAGTGAAACCGGCTGCAAAAGCAGTGACTTCAGTGTTAAAGGCCTCCGAGGTGATGAAATTCTCCCACACACTTTTCCCAAGGACACGGAGGATACTCTGCAGACGTCTCTGAAGCGCATCAGGCCATGGCACTGCACTGGAAATAGCAGCAAATCTGTTGATCTGACCTGAAACTGATCTGATAAATACAGAGTGAGATTTCCAGAAGTGTTTCTCTCAAGACACAGTAACTCTCGTGGGCATTTTACTACTTGTGTTCAGAGCAAATGAGATGGACACTGAGATTTTCTGAAAGTTCCACACATAAGGATTAACTTGTAGCTCAGTTACACTCCAGTAAACTAGACATCCACTAAATGGCATTAGATCAGACTCAGACCCTTATGGCTTTGACTTCTGCCAAGCACACCAGGTTCATCTGATACTGGAATCCACTGGAGATTGGGAATTTGAGAGGCTATTTCATTCACTCCATCACTAGAAGGCAGTATCAGATACACATAAAGCATCACTCATACATGTTTTTCTAACCTGTTCTTGAAAACTTCAGACAAGATCTGAGACCAACTCCATGTTGGAACATATTGCCACTAAATATTTCATCTCATAAGAGCATGGCCTCCAATTAGTCCTACCTAATGCAGTGGGGTTTACATATTGTGAATGAATTGTATTTTTAAATACTTTAAAACTTTGCTGTATTGGTCAAAATACTTTAAAATTCTAATTATGATCAACTAATTCTAATGTGAAATTACTAAATCTAAGATTACTTTCTGCATAGGAACTTTAATGAAATACTCTATTCCATCATTCAACTTATTAATGAAACTCTGAACAATAATAAACATAGGAGAGACCCCTGAAGAACTCCGGGTCATATTTTTCCATTTTGTTGGGAACCTTTGATACATGGAGTATGACTTTCCAGCAAATGCTACATTCACATGGTAGTAATTTAATCTACATCAACTTGTACTCATTTGCTTAGCTGAATGTCATCTGAGACAGAGTCAAAAGTTTTATTAAGGTGCATGTGACATGTGTGGCTTCTAATTTACACAAGGAATCCTGCCAGAGATGAAAATTAGGTTGTTTTAATGTGATTTATCTTGAACATTCCATGTTTGTTCTTTCTAGTCACTTAATTACTTGTTAGGTAACTGCAAATAGATTACTTGATTATTTGTTCTTTCATTTTTCTGAGATTTTTAACTTGGGATGATTTGTGTACAATTTTCTTTTGACAATTTTATTGTGAAGATGGCATGTTTACCTTCCATGAATCTCATCTCTTCTTTATGAGCCCCCAAATACAGCTGCCAAAACTGTAATATTCCATTGATATTATATTTCTAAAACAGTTTTATATTCAAAAGAAGCCATGAAGAGATAAGTTACAGCTATATGAATAATGAAAGGTGTGAGCTCTCATTTCTTAGCATAAAAGTTAAGCTATATCTGACAGTGCATATTACAACTTAATGAACCTCTTTAAAATGTTCATTTTTACATTTCAAAGGATCTGTCAGGGTAGACTACTTATTTTTATGATTAGGATATATAAGTTGCTCAGTTTTTATCCTTAGTATTGTACACTGAAAGTGTCAAGCATATAATGATTCCGTCTGTTAATGTTTTACTTAGAGTGTGTTTTATAGAGTGACTGACAAGCATACAATGCTGAACAAAAGCGGGGTTTAATCATCTTTGCAAAGCAGAGTGTAGCTATTAGCCAAGTAACTCCCTTTAAAGAAAACATGGGAAAACAATGTTCCAAGTGAAAATCTCTCCATACTCCTGAAGTCAAACTCTCAAGCTGTAGTCACCATTATTTCAATTAAACAAACAATAGTAACAACCATGACGACAAAAGTACTGGTGGTATTCTATAAAAGATAATCTGCCACAGCCTCTTGTGGGAACACAACAAAAGAGTGTGGCTATCCTCACAGTGCAATAACTTTCATGGAGAAAGTTAATAGATTATTTTTAATTGTAAAAATCTGTGCATTTTATAACCTTTTTTTGAATAAAGGGTGGGGACATAGGGAAATTGAGTGCTACAGACATACTTAGCCAGTCTCGAAATCATCCTGTGGAAAAGCTGGCAAAACTGCACTTGCTTTTAAGTTTCCTATGTAGTGAAAAGCTATTCCACCAAAAAGCACTACCAAAAAGTTGAAATAAAAAGCATTACAGCAGTAATTTCCAATTAAACTGAAGAGCAGATTTCAGATATGATATGATATGCCCTGAGTCCATCACAAGAAGGCATCATGAATATGTCTGTCTTTTTGCATGGCAATATCATATGCATGATATAACTGCAGCTGGTTCTCAGACTAATAAACCTACAGACCTGCTAAGGGATGCTATGTGGAACTATGTTAAAGAAAGACAATATGCCAAAGCAAGAATCAGCACTTCAAAAACACTTTTGGAGATGGCTTTTTTCCTCGGTAAAAACCCAACAAAACCAACAGATAAAAAAATCCGTACAAAAGAAAGGACTGGGCAGTAATAAATGGAGGTAAAAAGGCAAAAGGAAGTATGTGGATAATATTGCCAAAGAAGTTGAAGTGGTTGCTGAAAGAAGTAATAGTAAATCTCTTTATCAGCTCACCAACGTTGCAGCTGGCCAGTTTACACTATCTGGAAAGGCTGTCGAGGATAAACAGAAAGAAACTTTAACACAGAGAACAAACAAGAAATGTCACTTTCCAACAACTAACTCAAATAGCATCACGGGACACTTACAGAAAGATATTACATTCCCAGAACTAAACATTCAACATGTCAAATCACAAAGTGAGGACTGGAAGACCTACAAACACTTAAAATTTGTGAAAGTGAAGGCAGTGGGGGAATGATATGAGACTAAGAAAAGCCTTTTAGTATAACAACACTTGAGATGGAGATACCAAAAAAGTGTCTTACAGGAGCATGACTTAGTGTAACAGTGATAGAGGTGAGCAAACCTATGGACACAATAAAGTCATTTTACTGCATCATGTGTTGGCCAGATTTTTACCCAAAGCATAATCATCAAAGAGAGCATCAAATAACCTTTACCACTCAGCACAAACTTCACAGATTTCCCCAGCACATGGAGAGCTTCTATCACAAACCACTACAGAACATCTTGAATTGTCATTATATTCTAACAAAAATTATTGCCATTATTATAGTGGAGCTTGCATAGTTAAACATAGACTTGAAAGAATGGTTAATCAAATAGACTGATATTGAATAATTATGCATTCTCCAAGCTACCATGTTTGGTATTGCCATTAACTTCAATATTAGAAAACAGAGACATATGAGACATGCATTCCATTCCACAGTGACAGCAGATTTTAAAGATCTAGACTTTGTTGATGACATATCTTTAAGTGCTGGCTCAACCAAAGGGTAAAGACAAACAAAGCCCAATATCACCCCCAAAAAAGATTTTTCTATTATGAGGAAAAAAAAAATCTAATTAAAACCAAAGTAAACTCCAACTCACTTCATTAAAAAGAAAAAGTACAAGAACTCAGTCATTTTCCATACACAGGCAATGTACGATTTTCAGAAGGAAATCATTAATAATTGGGCAAGGTGGTAGGTGCATTTACTAATTTAAGCAAGATTTGATCACTAAAAATTTCTTAACTTCAAGACCAATCTGTGAGCTTGTAGTGCACTTTATTTTAATCATACCAGATGGATCTGAAAGTTAGACATCAATCAGAGGTACAGGCATATACACCTTATCATTAAACTTATCAATAAAGAAAATTAAAATATACAGGACATATTATAAGATGGACAATCAAAATTATCAAAACAACCTCTGCATAAAACTCCTTGGAAGACATCGCGTGTGGGAACGAGGCCTCTCTTCCCATTTTAAGACATAACGGTGAAGCCCTTTCACAGTTAAACAAAACTGATATTACAGAAAGAATTCAGACTTTGACTAATCTAAGAAAGGTATATTTGAAAAATATTTGCTTAGATTATATGCTATTTAAAGTTCTTGCAACAGAATCACTTGCTGAGCATTCAACATAATAAGCAAGTACAGAAGTACGACATACTATATCCTAAGTTATAAAAGAACAGGAGTCCATCTGGCAACCATGTAACAGTTATTAAAAGACTATTTATAAATGGAACTTTAATTTAAAGTGTTTCTCAGATTTGATCCCTGAAAATTGTTCCGTTTATTTCAGTTGGGCAAAGTCAGCTTTATAGCATGTATGAAAATATGTAGAGCTGCTTTAGGTTATTGCCTAGACATGCTGCCAAAGCTGCGCACATTGTGTTTTGGGATCAAACTTTCTAATCATAGTATGAAGCTCAGATACCAAAAAAACTTCACTTTTCCACACCCTTACTCCCTAACCAGCAGTCCCAGCAGGAGACACTGGAACAATCCCTGTGCCTGAAGAGTGGTAACTAGTGGCATTTTGAATACCTTAGGGCATCCAGGACTTTTGCCTGGCAAGGTCTGCCACATGACAAATGAAGAGCTGGAAGAGCTGCCCTTCTATAGCAGCAGCTGGAGACCAGATGGAATACCTCAAAGCAGCTAAAACAACACTGGATACTTACACTTGAGATATCTGACTCATTCTCTGTTTTATTAAAGTACCAAAAAAAAAGAAATCTCAATCTGATTAGAATATCTGCAAAGGAATGAGGTAAAAATTATAGGCATAATTTAGTAACTTATGTTATGAGTTTAGCCCATGCACACATATCAAACAAACACACTGATGGATAGTTTCATTTTCATGTTGTTGCTGTTAATCAGTGTATCTGACTAAAACTAGCTCATCTGCATTCATGGCACATAACACTGTTTAGATAAAAATATTTCATCTGGACAAATATGTTTTTGAATAATTTTATCCAGATGTTGGTCAGAAGCTTACAAAATAAAAAAGTTCACAACTGACAGATTTTATGTACCCTATTTATTATCATAGGTGGGAAGCAGGATGCTGTCACCCAAATGTCCAGTATAGGACCACCTGGTTTGACACAGGGAGATGTGGAAGTAACAAGTCATGTTATTGATGGAGCGCACCAAAATGGAATTAAAATATGGTTCATCTCATAGTGAAGATTGTATTAGGAAAAGCATGAGTATGGGCAGAGAATGACAACAAAGCAAAGCATGAGGGCAAACAGCTGCATCCCTTCCTCTGACTCCAGCCTCTGTTAATACTCACAGACAACCCATTCATTCTTCAAGAACCTGCTGTTCATCCAAAAAAGTCCAGTCTGTATTTCAGTCAACAAGCAACATACAAAACCTCACAAAACTATCATGCAATGTCTCGTCACCAGTTTTGAAGCAGACTAAACACGGTGCTAGAAGAAAGCAATGTTAACCTCTTCTCATTTCTGGTATTCTCTTAGCCAAGTTGGTACTGTACTTCAAGGACTCTCAGTTTTGCATCAGTAGGGCAATCTGTATTTAGCCCATGGTCTTCCCTATAGCAGTTTACACTGTCAATCAGAAAATGCTCTTGATGAACCTAAGCAATAACAAGAGTTACGGAGCATGACCTTTTACAGCCCAAGCCTTTCTTCCTCTGCCAAACCTATTAGCTTTTCATAGAACAACTGCCTTTCTAGTGGCAGTTCCTTTGCCCCACAATTTCACAAGCCTTAGCTCTGTACTGTAAAATCCTCAATGAAATTAAATTACAAAAACAAATAATTGCAACTCATTGTTTAGAAAATCATAATGAACATCTGAGCAAAATCAGATACAATGCGGATTGATTGCTCTTTACAAATGTGGTTGCTGGTCTGGGTGCACATAAATAGTGTTTGAGGTGCTTTGAGGTGCTTTCCTACTTTCAAATCAGAAAAGACTCTCATTATGTAAGGGTACAAATGCTTTCATTTGTGAGGAATACATCCAAAAGTAAGTTAGTCCCCGGAGGCAGTATATACTCATGTCATAATGCAGCTTTAACAATAGAGACTCTATCAATATCCTGGTTTCAGCCATAACAGTTATTACTACTACTAACAATAGTGATAAGGGAAATAACTAAAAGGGGAAAGAAAAAACCAATAAACAGCAGCAATGCACAATATAATTGCTCACCACCCCCGACCAATACCCAGCATGACCCAAGCAGTGACCTGGGCCCTACTTTTTTAAATCACAGAGACAAAGGCAGACTCCATTTCTAAAGGGAATTCATCCCTGTCCTGCCAGGTGACCAGTGATTTTTTTTCAGAGCATTCAGAAATGTAAAATCCGGGAGCATTCTCTGCATCACGTTTGCATTTTACTTGAAATACTCTGCATCAAAGTCACCCCTAGGTAGGAAATAGTGCAATTACCTCATTTCTGTCAGTTTCACTGTGGGAATCACTAACAAAAATAAAAAACAAAACAAAACAAAACAACCAAAAAAAGGCCTTTCCTCACAGGCTGAAATTCAAAGAATACAGCATTCATGAACAGAAAAACACATGTAGTCCCAAATAATAGCCAACTAAAACTATGCTATTATTGTTTTGCCTGTCCAAATCATTGGATTTTGTATTTTCATTTAGTCATTTGACTTCCTCATTCTTATCAATATTGATATAATAGGGCTATATTTTATTCTTACTACAAGTTTAGCTAACTGAACTTCTACTGCAAATTATAATCTTCTGATACTAGATCAGAAAACTAAAAACTTTTTCAGTCCCTTAAGGAACGAAATGTTCGACGATAACATGGCTGAAGTCTATCCCACCACATTGTGCATATAAATCATTCTTAGTGAGTGGTACAATTTTTACATTAAAAATACCGTTCTGCTGTACAATAGTCTTCTCCACAAGATACATGATGGAATGAAATCAAGAGGGAGCACCAGTCAACAAATGAGTAATAACTAGGATGTTTACATAAGAAAATTGCAATGTCTGTTTTCTCACACTGTAACTCTTCCCCTTTTGGTCTTCTTGGGGCCCAGCCTGGTTCCAATCTGGTTTACAGTGCTCCTACCTTCACCTTTTTCTCCAACCAATACACTATGAGCATGGCATTGAAGTGCATTTCTGCTTTCAGTAAAGTCAGAGCCCTAAATACTGATGATCTACGTCATACAAAATCAGCTGTACCTTCAAGTACTCTCCACGTCTACACTTCCCTGCTAACAGCAAGTGAAGAAAAGATGGGGAAGGTATGGGAACACATTAGTTGAGTTGAGTGATGCTTCATACTGCACCCCAGAATATCTTCCATGCCATATTTGAGTCAAACTCTCTCTTCCTTGGGACAGTAGCAATATAAAATCACAAATAAGCACCACTTAGAATTTCCTTCTTATTACCTCAGTCCACTTATTTAGATTTTATATCACAAATATGATGATTTGGGGGGTGGAACCATAGTATCTCAGGCATCATCTTAAAATCTTCAGTAGAAATCATGCAAAGACCACTGTACGCGAAGGAAGAAACCTGTGAACAGCATGGCAGAAAACCCAAAATCTCCATCTACAATCAATTAGCATCACTAATTGATTGTAGATGCAAAAGCAAATTTATAAAAGCAAATGGACAAGGCTAAGGTGCTGCCAGGGAATAGGAAAAAGAGTCTTTGAGCCGGAGAATCAGCAGAGGGAAAGGCAGTGACTGAGGTGAACCAGATGGGCTGTTACGCTGGAAGAGCTCATATGGGCTTAACACCAAGAGGTGCCCTTTGTCACATTCAGAGGCACTCCAGACACACAGTTGAGGGTGAGTTTTCAGATGTATATTATACATGATACAGCTATGCAAGCTAAGAAGGCAAATTGTAATGAAAACCTGTTAAATGTGCTTTTTTTAAGATAATTATTTCTGCAACTTCATAATGCTTTTCCTTAAAAAACAAAAAGTGAAGGTTGCTATTCTTATATTTAATGCATTTCAAACAGAAATGGCGGTGCTGCTGACTTTCCTCTTCTGTATCTTGCAAGGATAATGCAAATTGGACCATGCAGAAAAGACTCTCTTCTACTTTGCTATAATTTTTAAAAGGAATATCTTCAGCAATGCCATTCAAAGAAAGAAACCTGGGTTGTTTTTTTTTCCTGTTGCTGCAATTAAAATAGTAATAAAACCTGGAAAAAAGAATGTCTCGGAATCTCTCATTTTGTCTCAGCCTGAAACACGATTGCTGATTTTTAAATAGCTGCTTTTCAGCTGCATGTTCAGAATCCCTTACAGAATTGGGTATCCAGCTTGTCTGTTACTAATCTGCTTGAGACAGACTGCTAAGCTTTTAGAACAAACAAATATTAAAATACACCTAGAATTCAGCTGAATGTTAAAACCAGAGTCTGTTCAGATCTCACTGCAATGTTTCCACAGCACTTGAGACATTTTATTTATTAAATTAACTTACAGCTTTGTGTACAGCTGTTGCCTTCTACCCAAAAGACCTAATCAAACCATTCCCAACTGACTCAATGAGGCTGGTTTAAATCCTGTTTTAGCACCATCTATCTTCTCCAGATACAATCAATCTGATGTTTCTGGCTTATGAAGGGAGGTGTGGTACCATTCCACTGTATGTGCAAGCAGGAGAATTTTAAAGGAGTGTTTGACAGAGCAAAGCTGTGGCTCTAGTGATTATAACTTTTGTATACAAATCTATCTAGTGAAGAAGTGTGTATCTTTGAAAAAGAGAACATGTAATCTTAGGTAATTTAGTTTTCTGCCCTGCATTTGAGTTCTTACATACTAACCATTCTCAAGTTTTACTTCATTTTTGAAAAATAGTCAAAATCTGGAATTAAGACATGTATTAATATATGTAACAATTTTTCTGTTGAGATTTGAGAGGGTTTTCGGTACAGCACTGATTGTTGAGAAATTTGGATATCACATTAAAATTAGTCATATCTGATGCTCTCCTCACTAATAATTATTCACAGCTCAGTGATACTTCCTGTGAAATGGACTATTTATTTTAAAATAAACCAGTTTTGGCCATCATGAATTTGTCTATTGCCTGGTTTTGCCAGTATGCTTCACCTGAAAGCTTCTTAGCAGTAGGTGAACAAAATGAAGTAGGTTGTGGTGGACCCCAAAACACAAGGGACCAAAATAGTGCATTTTTCCCCTCTTTCCTTCTTGACAGACTTCCCTGGGGGATTTCACTTCCTAAGTGGATACTGCAACTGCTATTTTTTAAGATGTTCTAGATCTCCCTTGCCTCCTATTGAAATAGTTAGCTGTACTAAATATGTCTTAAGGAATCTTTGGAACACGAACTGGTTTGCTCATCAACTAAGAGTTCTGGTCACCAAGCCAGAGAATTATTTTCTTAGTTGTTCTGACTCAGTGCACATTTATATACCTTATAGAAAGTTATACAGCTGTTACAACAGTACCTTTATGGAAGTACAAGATTGCCATGCTCCAGTGTAGCGTATGAGCAGTCTCGGAAGACAGATGACTCAGGGGCAAATACAGACAGGGATAGAAACATCTTCCATCTTTATTTCTATATTTCATTTGCTCCATCTTTAAGCTCCCTAGCCACAGGACTACTACTAAATACAAGAAAATTCCTTGGTCTGCATACTTATGGGTATCAAGTAACATCTCAGTTGAAGCTTATGTGACTGGGTCTTGAATAAGCAATGACAGGTGAAAAGGGATGCTCTAAGAAGTACCTCAAATGAGAAATTATTGTTAATGATAGATTTCAACAGAAAAACTGTTCTTCCTGTCATTTTCACTTCAGCCCCAATACAAACTTACTGAAATGTAACTAAGTCACAGTAAGCAAACAATATGTTGGTTCCTTGCAAAATTCCTCTGAAATAGGCAGCTCTAGAAGAGTCAGCTGAACTGACTGATTTCTTCTGGAGAACAATAAATGATCTCCACAATGTCAAATCAGGCCAAGCTAAATCTTAGGCCTTTCCTATGGCACCAGCACTGTCATTGTGGAATTCATGATGAAGAAATACTTGAATGAGGAAAAGATGAAAACCTTGAATTTCATTTTCTGAACAAAGGCACAAGATGCTGTTACTGAACTGGTGAAAGAGCAAGCCACAAGGCTTGCAACTCTGAAGGCAATAATGGGTTACAGAAGCTGACATTTTAAAGTGAGTACAATTTTAGAGGCACACTTAAAGACAATTTTTTAAAGCCTTTTTGATATAATCAATCCCTAAACTTGCAGGGTTGATCTCAAGATTGAGCGTCTCTTCAAATGCATTTCTTTTGTTGCCTTGAGAGACATTTGATAGATTTTTACATTCCCTCGCATAAGACGTGTGCTGAAAATATTTCCCAAAGAGCACAACTGAAAAGCACTTATTTGAATGACCACCTTCCAGAGTTATTCTGAGTGAATGCTTTGTTTTCAGTCACTTAACCAAAAACATCTTTTGTTGTAGCTACATTTGGTATCTAGTTACACCTATCTTACTCTTCTGATGCAGCTCAGTAAGAACTACCTTGTAGGATCCAGCATGAGTTTTATTCAATACTTCCTATATCTGAGCAAGGACTTCAGAATTTGTTAGTCATACCATGTGTAAACACAATATCCTGATAGGATTTGATTAAGCTGCTGGTTATTTGCAACAATATCAAGCTTTAGTATGTTAATTCAAGGTTCTCAGATATCTAAGACGTTGTTTCTTCCTTAAACTTCCTTTCTGGTCTTTTCAGTGGCATATCCCTTCGCCTTACACTCTTTTCCAAATAATCTCAACTTTTTCTTGACTCACATCCAAAATATCCCTTTTGAACTCTAAGCAACAATCCCTCCTCTGCACAATTTTGCGTTATCTGCTCAGTTATTCTTGTTTTCTTTGACATTCAGTAATCAGCAGGCCTGGCCTGTGATCAAATAAGTGTTAGAGCTGAGGACCTCTGAACACATGGAGTGGCTGCTGACATCATAGGGTCAAATGTGGGATAGATTTTCCTGAAGCCTTTGGTATAGGGTATCCTACAGACTGTTAATTGCTGTTGTTCTGGTAAGTTATGGCCATTTTTGTCCCAGTATATTCTCCTAAGGTCCTTGAAAATTCTGTGGGATTAAACTGATGGAGCAAAAATATTTAGCAACGGAAGAAGTCACATTACTGAAGGTTTTCATTCCCTAGCTCTTCATACTGAAGATTATAATTCTGGCCTGATTATAGCAAGCCATATTATGACAATTTTTTACATGATGCACAATATAGGGTCTTGACCCCTTTTCCCCTACACTTGCCAACACCTGTAAAGGTACATTATTCACCACATAAATCTCTTAGTCACATTTCCTCTTAAGATTATCTTGTCCCAGCCCAATTGTAAACATTCAACTGTCAGAAAGTGTGAACAGTTCTGGTTAGGAACAACTTGCATCTCAAAATTATTTAAGGTCTCATTACTCTATATACACAAACCAATAGCTCTCCATGGTCACTTTAAAAACATCCGGAAAACCATCCAACCCAAACAGGCTGAGAGCCTAAAAATTTGCGAGCTAATGTTTTTTCTCCTTTGTTTATCAGGAAATTAGGATTATTTACATAATTCAAATTTAGACATGATCAGCCTTTCGTATACATAAAGAATTAGATCTGATATCCCAGTGGAGCCAAAAGAGATCACATACATTTTGTAAAATAAATACATGGCCATTGTATTTCAGTAATAATACAATTATGATAAGGGTTTTCTTCTGCATACACAATAACCATACCCCATGGAGCTACTTTCAGGACAGCTCAATTACAAAAACAGCCTGACAAATTAAGAACTAATGATATTGCACTACAAGGAACATCACTGGGAAAGTTTAGGGCGTCTATGCACCCATATTAGGGACTGTAAACTTCAAGGAAGGATAGGAATAGTTTAGGTTAATATGAGACACTGTAAATCATTGTTATTCTTTGTTTTTATGGAATAGCACCTAACTGCCTTAAACTGTAGGAAGCTGAATTGCTATACACTATCCAAGCACAGCAGGTCTTTGCCTTATTGTATCATATTCGACATTGGATAGGAGACAAAACAAGTGAGAATAGCATGTGGTGGAGGCTTGCAAAGACAAGGGAAGTGTTACAATAAGGCGTACTGCTGTGTTAGCTATATACATATAGACATGCTTCTAAATCATATACAAATTTAGTGAAATACTGTCCCTTTTGTTGATAAATCTGGATAGTAGCAACCCCCACAGACTTCATCTTTTGAAATCAGAGAAGAGAGATAGGGATGGGATAGAGGAAATATTTTCCAACTGTGACTTCTACTGAGAGATTAAATGCCCTGGCAAACAAAGATGAGGATATTTTTATTCCTCTGGTCATTTTCAGTGGGAAGAAACTGCAAAGTATTTAGCAGCAGACATCTGGGAAGAACACAGAGCAAAATATTTAATAGGACCTGTTATTAGCCTGCAACTCTCAAGAGTCATCTTAATGTGCAAGAAAGGGGAGCTCTAATGAAAGATAAAATGAGAAACAAGACGGGCAAATACTGAGTGTTAGAACAACAAGGAATGAAGATGTGCCAGTAGCACAGTGCAAGAAAGTAATAGAATGGAGGGAGACAAGCTGTTAAAAACTCTGCAAAGGAAGTGAGGGAAGAAACAGAATCAATACTGAGCCTGGAAGAAGGGTCAGTGGAGAGGGAAGGGAGGAAAAAAGGTATCATCTTATTTTTTAGTAGAAAGAAATATGTTCAAGGTTTGGGGAGGAAGGAATAGTCTAGAATAGAAAGCTATAAAATTATGAGTTATAGTCTGGAATTTCAGCTAAAGTTTTGTGACTGGAGTTTCACTGTTAATAAATTAACTTAATAGACCCACCCACTATTCTGATAGAAAAATGGCCTCTCCATTTATACTGATCTGTTTATTCAATATTTAGTACTCCCTGTAGGTGATGGAACACTTGAGACTCCTGACTGCCAGCAGAGCAATCTGACATTAAGAATTAATGAGTCAATAAATATGCCCCTTTTGTTGTGTAAAAAGGCCCAAGATGTTATTCTGTCTTTGATTTGTCCTATTCATTAAAAATACACAGACTTTCAAAGTATTCCCTGTCAAACAGAGATAATGGAGGTTTCAATGGCCATTGCCCTGCGCATGCTGATATATCTTCTAAGCAAAAGTGTCAGAATGATTACACAGGAGGAATCTGTCCAGATGGAGAGCTTTACTGAATAATAAAATGTAAAATTAAAGCATTTTTAACTATTGCATTTAACATTAAAATCTGCAAAAAGTAATGACTGGATGGGTCATTTAAAACAAAAGCACCAGCAGCCAGAGAATTATAACTAAAAGTTAGCAAGGGGGATTCTAGTTCCAGGTCTCTGAAGAGCATAGTTGGAATAGGGTGTGTATTTTTTCAATACAAAGCAATTATGGGCATCTCCAACTAATATAAATCCTTAATGTGTTCTGGTGTTCTGATTCTTTTTTTTTTTTCATTAGATAATGTTGAAAAGTTACAGGATTCCATTGCATGCCAACAGCTCTCCACATCTGAGAGGGACACTGGGGAGATAAAAGTGCTTATGTAATCAAATGCTGTGTATATATATTTTTAAATATACTCATTATGATTAGTACAGCATCACGAAAATGAATATATGAACTTGTAAAACCTGAGAACTGTATTTATCCCTTAAAATATCAAATTCAGTCCCTGTGGACATGCTGAAACAACTCAAAATGCAGCCAGTACAAGATGTGAAACATCACAAAATAAAATTTGGCCAGTAATAAATCATCTAAATTGACTTTTGCAACCTACTGTCAATGGTGGCCACATCCCCCATTGTGGGAAAGTCATTAATTTTTTCTTTGCATTCTGATGAAAACTTTAAATTTACGTAAATTTGAAAGTAAAAAGGATTTCCAGTTATTTTTAAGACCAGCATGTCCTACTTCCACACTCACTCTATAGAGGTTAATCCATATGAAATGCTACTTTAAATCTTAAAAAATTTCTTCCCATTCAAGTTAATCAAGATGGGTTGAGCTGTTTAACAAAAAATATGGACAATGGCTGAAGCTGAATGAAGACAAACTTAAACTGGAAACAGGGCACAGGTTTTTAATGGTGACTACTTGTTTATCCAGGGAAATGGTGGAATTTGTATCCCCTGATATAGTTACCCTAAGCCTGGAAATGATGGTTTAACCAAAAAAATTATTTGCCTTGGCACGTCAGTAAAAAAGAGAAGTGAAAAGGACAGTGGTATAGAACAGACTGAAAGATGCAGAGAAGTCTTCTAGAATTAAATAAAAATAAAAATAAAAATAAAAATAAAAATCTATTGATCTGTCCATACTTATATAGAGAATGACTAAACCAATGAAACATTGGGGCCAAAATAGGGAACACAACTGCAGTCACCATTAAATCACTGTGAGAGCCCAGTCTGCCCAGTGTTCACCTGGGTCTCAATAGGTGTGGAGTTACAAGAAGTACAGAGCTAAGTTGATCTGCATCCCACCTCCCTGCCCCCACTTCAAAATAGAAGTGTAACTGTCCCTTTCTGCCTTTTATCAGTTTTATTTCAGTGTTTAAATTTTTAATGGCTTCAATACTAAGTGCCAAAATAATTCTGAAGATCAGACTTCACTGCCTGTCTCTGATCAGAAAGACATCTAGACTGAGAGAAAGCAAAACTTTCACAATTCCTTAGAAAAACTGAGGGAAAAGGTTGAACATCTTAAAATATCTATAATGTTCCTCGCTGGAGGAAGGAATTAAAACACATAGCATAATGTGAAAGTTTGTCATTCCATCTCATTGCTGTCTTTTAAAACTTGTTTATATGTTGCTAGCTAATAGCATCTCACATTTTGATTACATTTTGTCTCTCATAGCTAAGGGAGTATTTTATTACAATGATATGATATTGAGTGAGCGCAACATAAAGAATGTCTAGAGCAGCGAGATGCCATTCATTAAACTTACTTGCTACATAAGATGCATCAGTTCTTCATCTGTAGAATTTGTACAAGTTGTTCTACCTCACTCAGCTCATACCTCATTAGTTCACAGAATTCGCATATAACTTTTCAGATATAACTGGAAAAAGAGAGATTTCTGTAATATAGTAGTATAAAATATAATGCTTTATATTTATTTTGGTGGAGGAAATACAGAAACTTTTATATACACATCTGAGAACTTTTGTGATTGCTTCATAAACACTCAAGAGTACCCTTGTAACTTTCTGGTTTAAAAATACGTATTGTTCTTTGATAGAAAGCAACTTAAAATATGTGAAAACAAAATATCTACAACGGAAGCACAGATCCCAATCCCACACATAAAATGCTCAAATTAACTGGAACTGATTGTCCACTGATATCCCAAATATGGTCTGTATATTTAACACAATTGAAAAATTCATAATCTATCAATTTTCTATATGTTTTATATATATGCTTCGTAGCTTTAACGGTGACAGGCTCAGCAATTATAACATACTTCATAACACTAATGAGTTTATTATTCTTAACTATATAAGGACAGGAAGGTAAAAGTATTGTTCTATTTATTTTCTTAGGAGTTCTTAAACTGCCTTTTTATAAGAGTTAGGATGCTGACCAGCAACTAAAGGGATAGCATATGTGTAAATTAATCGTAGGACATAGTGCACGCTTGGCCTCATAGACAAAATGTTGGAGAAAGAAAACTACTTCGAAAGCTAGTCAGAATTTCCAGTGGGAAAAGGTGAACATACCCAGACAGGGTAGCCATAACTAATGGTGAGAACATGAGAGTGGGAATCAGATAGCCTGAATGATATTCCCTGGTATTGAGGAGGGAGCATAAGCAAACATTTTGTTTTTCTTTAACCTCATTTATAGATCTGAAAATTGTGCAGCTGGGTCATTTAACACATCTAAGGTGCTTAAATAAAGGGAGCACTATGTCCATTGCTTTCTTCTGGCAAAAGTATTGCTACTAGTGTCCCATGTAGCACAAATAACTTCTGATATGTTAGGCATATTCCATTACAAAGGTCTGTGCTTGTGCTCCCAAAACTTCCACTGCAACAATAAAACACTTGCCCTTGGCTTCCACAGAGGTTCAAATAAGTTTGGCGTGGTTTTTTCTGACAACAAATAAATATTAAGTAATATGGGATTAGGCTACAGCATGTAGCAGAAGCATTCCGTGGGCATTTTCCCTACTAACAAGCATACCGCTTTTCCAGGATACTCATCATCTTTTATTCCTGCTGTACTGTCATGAAAAGTCTTTGGAATAAATGGAGTTAGTTAAAGGAAAGAAAAATAAACAAAACAAACCACTTCTCATTTTTAATTCACTGGTAGGCAAGATAGAGGTATCTTCATGTTGTTTTACTAAAATAACATAATCTAGAGGTGAGAAGGAGGGTTAAGTTATTTTGGGAGGTTTAGGATAATTTTACATAATTAGGTAAAAAAGACACATATTTTGAGTTCTTCCAGAGGAAACCATCTTAACACTTCTACCAGGCAGATAGTTCTTTCTTTTGCTCAGAAAGCACTGGTCCATGCAACAGCAGTGAATTTCGAATCTTGCTTAATGACCCACAGCACAGAGAAAGGATATCAGGAACTCATTACTGTCATTTGTATTGCAAAAATAAACTTTAACATATGAAGTGTAAAATAATGCCAGACAATTCTTGATGAATGACAATATACAAAATAATTTGCAGCCAGTTGTTTCTTGGCCTCTCTCCTGGCTCAGTACTCAAGCAAAGTTCCCATGATTTCTGGGGAAGCAGCTAGCTGGGACTGCTTGCAATGGTATCTGCAGATTAAGCAGAATTTACTCCGTTAAATCCTGCACTTGACAAAACACTAATATTGAGTGCAAAGCACAAGCTGGAATTTTTTATTTTATTTCAGATAAAACCAGAAAACTTTTCAAATGCAGAAATATTATTTAAAGCTTAGGGATACTGTAAGTTGTTGTTAGGTACAATGATTTGTAAAATTAAAGATAATTAATTTTAATTAATGAAATAAGTACTATTTTTAAATGTTCACTCTTAATATAGTTTCAAACTGCACAACAGGAATTTTTTCTTTAGTTCTTTGTAAAATGGTATGGTCTGCATTTTTCAGCCTTTAACCAATGACACCCTGCTGTTGCTGTTGGCCCTCTTTTGTGGAGAAGACCAAACTGGGATTCCCTCCAGAAACAAAAATCCTTAACCTTTGCAGAATTCCATAACCATCTAGAGGGCAATTCTTAGTGTTCTCCCTTCCCAGAGCTGAAAGAGCTGCCCCTATTGCCCTGCTAAATGATGAAAGGGATCAGGGCACAACCACAGCTCAAAAGGATCCTGAAAAGTAACTTGTTAGTATTTTTATGTTCTTTTGGAAGAACATCCTGATCTTTCTTTCTCACTCCATTCCTCAATGCTTCGGATGAAATCAGAAAAATCCTTCTATAAGCCCTATCTGCTAGTCAGATTCCGATCTACTGTTTAAAAACTTGCACAGATTCCAAAATTTTACTCAGTATGGAACTGAAGAAATACAAACTACAAAGTTCTCTTTCTTTCTTCACAGCAGACCTTAAAGCTGAGAATCCAATTCTGTCTTTTTAACTGCACCCACCAGCTGCTGTTTTCACAGATCTTTAGCTATTTCCCTCTGTTCTCAATATGCATGTACAGTGAGATAAAGAAGAAAACAGGATATTTTAACAAATAAATAACCGAAGGTATGTACAGCACTACTGTGGTACTTGTCATTAAAACAAAAGGTTCCAGAGCTAGTGAGATCAAGCGAGCTTTAAAGTGTTCATACATTAAATGGCCCTTTTTTTTCTTTAGAAGTGTTTTAAAAAACAATATCCACATGCAATACCAGCAGAAATACACTAAATGTTTCAAATAATGCTTCAGGAAAAAGTAGGTGTACTTTATAGTTTACTATAAGGTGGAAAATAGTGCATAATCTATACAATATGATTACACCTTACTCTTCTAGTGATCTCCAGTAAATTCATAGTCTGACTTCATAGGTTACGCATCAGAAAACACAGCCCTAAGCTACAGTACAACTTTTATTGTGCACCTCGTCACTGATTTACTATAATCACCAAGGCCTGTTATGCATCTTGACATAACTGGGCAGTAATAAAGGAGAGCTGCATTAGTTCTGCCTTTATAAATGTTTCTGGAATGCACTGGTATTATTTTGGCATGCTGTTTCAAATTGAAGATATGCGCTCTGCTGTAATGCAGTTGAGCTTTTCTTCATATAAACCACTTGTGACTAAGAGAGCTGTAGCTAAACTTAAGCTGAAGTGGTTTGTGCAGCAATTACCAGATATTACAGACAGTTAGTCTGTTTCAAGTTCTAAGTTAACAGTAGATTTTTCTTTCTCACTATATAGATCATGCCAGTCTTCTTCAACACACTGTGGAGTTCTCATATTGCTTTCCTGTTTGGCAATACGCTGATGTGGTTTCGCAAAAGCTTCCTGTTTTCCTCCCTCAGAAAACTACTGAATATTATCAGGTGGTCAGACAGGTGTTTTGGGCACGTTAAAGATGTACAAATAATTTGCAGATTCCAGCATTAAAGGCCCTGTCCTAAGATTCTTCTGAAAAAGAAATGAGGCTTTATCTTAATCATCTAAAACTATAATTACATCTGCATTAGGTACACTATAACTGTTGTTCAACTCATTGCACATCTTTTCCTAGTGACAACAAAGCCATTATAATCAGGTTAGACAGCAGCAAGAGTCAATATAAAATGTTTTACTCTAATTAATTATGGCTAGGGTCTGGTTATGCATCTGCCTCTTCAACCTGGCTGCAAATACTTGTTCCATGTTTTACCTGATCTGTGCCACTAAGATGCTAGAAACCCCACAACAGCATGGCTCAGAGAGAGTAATACTATGTCTCAATTGATTGCAATAGACTTTGAATGACAGCTATAATGTCCCTTGATATGGAAGTCTCTAAAATCCCTAAGAACAGTTCAGGTGTGGCAGATGTTCAAGAGCCACATGGGCTGGGTAGTTTAGCAATACGCAAAATCACTAAGGAAAAAACTCACGTGGTAATTTTTGATTAAACGCAGAACTCCATACAAGTAAACCAGCAATAAATGTCAATATTTTGGCCCCTGGCCTGTGATGATGCACAGCTCCATGGAGTTTTGCAGAACTGATAGGAATCAGAGAAGCGGGACAAGGGTGCATCACTTTCCATCATTCCCTCAGACACTGAGGCAGCATTTGCCCTGCCATATACAGACACATACAGACATCTAAAACAGATACAGACATAAGGGAGGGTAAGCAACCCTTCTTCTCACCAGAAGGTATTCCTCTGTCGTATCCTATACACACAGTTCTGTCTCAAGAACTCTTTGCATCCTCTGAATTTTTCCTACACTACTATTTCCAGGAAGAAAGATCAGTGTCATGAATTATAGGACAAAGAAGTTTCTGAAGAGCTTGCATTTGTTGCAGGAAAATCAAAGAACCATCTTGCAAATTCTGCTCCCATCACTGATGAATGACTACTGAACTACTCCTAAAATCCTCCCGTGGTGTATGCTTACTGTCTTTACTTTCTTTCTCTCTTCATAAGAACAAATGCAGTTTAAAACTCACTTAAAAGAGACCCCAGTGAAATTATCTGTATTTTTGTTAAAATTCAAACAAATTCATATAATGCATGCAGGAGAAAAAGAAACACTGTGTTTCTTAGACCAGAGATAGGCTGGAATATATAACCCTACCAGCTGCCAGTGCCAAATTATACAACTCCTTTTTCACAAATGACTGTACCTGATACTGTTTGCTTTCATTTTCAGTGAAACCCATGTAAAACTTCATCTTATGTTGGTTTGCATTGTGTATGCTGCATGTGCTTGCTGATGAAAGCAAACATTGCATTTGTCATTTAAGTGCCAGAAGGGGTTTTTTTTTTCAGTCTTCATATGGTCTCCACAGCTTTTTCCATCATGTTAGTAATCTTGTATTTGTTAATCACATTGAGAAGACTGCAGTTAAAAGCAGAGCACTGTGATCAGAGGTATGTGCACAGAACTTGCAATGCCCTCTAGTGTTTCTTGCTTGCAAATCAAAATTAATAAGACTGCAAATTTGTTAGCATGGTTGGCTAGCTGGATTTTTAAGTCCCTCTGGGGATACCGAAAACAAACCAATTGTAAATACAGCCATACCATGAAACATAGAAGTTTCATAGAATAACTGTCCTCAGCTGAGTTAAGCTGCAGAATGTTTTCAGTGTTCGAACTTAAAACAGTGAAGAGCAGTCCTCCTGACTTCTCTTGCAAAGTCTAAGACCCTGTTTATTGGATAACCCATGCATTCAGGACATGCCAGCACAAGAAACGTGATGTATCTATAGTCACACAATGAGAAAGAAGCCATGACACTACCTATAGCTAAGGAGTGGATCTTCCAGGGGTTTGAGAACAGGGTTAGACAGCATTGTCACTGCAGTGCCACAATCCTTCGGCTTTGCAGTCCTGTGCCCCGGATCAAGATGACGAAGTGCATCTGCTGTATGGAAAAAATTGAGGATGTAGGAGACTGTCAGATCAAACTGACTGGATAAGATAGATGGCAAACAAATGGCCGAGATTTCAGAGACCAGAAAAAACTAAAGTTACACTACATTAAGATTTCATCAGCTAGTTAACAACTTCCTAAGAAATAACACTTCTTTTTAGAGCTGTGAATGCCTTGATTTCCTGATATGTAGTGCAGCAGCAGTAATGTATTATTACAGCCCAAGCTAACCAGCTTTGATCACATTTTAGGGTTAAGCAAGTACCTCATACAGTATAACTCTTATTGTGTAAATTTTTGACTTGGTAGCCGAGAGATCTGTACCCTACTGCTGTGGGCACTCATGAAGATATGCCCTCAGTATCTCCTAACATGAGCTTCCTGGTCAGCAATTTCGGATCATAAAGCTGCTTAGTTCTGCCTCATTAATCTGAAAAAATACCAATTTTAGATAGTTTTAATACTTCAAACACATAAAACGAAAACAAAAAAAAATCCAAACCAATCTTGTGACAAACTCACAAGTAATCATTCATGTCCCGTAATCACGTACGAGTTTACCTAGCTACTGGGTTCTTTATTTTATGAATGTATCAGTGTTTATTTTACAAACGTATTGCGTTTATGAAAATAATCTTCTTACTTTAAAATAATTCTAGACAAGCATCTTTAAAAAGTAACATAATCAAAACAGTGATACAAAAAGTGATGCTTAATGGACAAAGTGATCATAATGCTACTATCAGTCACCAAGGAGGAATGAATGGTAAACTGCAACACGTTCTTCACACTAAGTAAAGTAACAGTCAACACCAGCTAACCCTTTTGGCAATATATAAAGTTTTATGGCAGTTTGTCATCCAATAGTTTCAGCATTCAACAGTTTCGGCAGAAATAAAATTAGGCTCAGTGTTTTTCCCAAGGGGTTTTATTTACTGCTAAAGGGAAGGTAGGTTAGGAAAACCACAGCTAAGCTGTGAGGAAATGGTTGGATTTTTTTAGTTTTAATGCTGAGATGTCAGTTTCCTTTTATTGTTTGTGCAGTCCTCAGAATCAGAAAGCCTTAAGGGTGACAGCGCAGCTGGAGACTGAAATCTAACCTATAATTCTAGGTAGCTTCGAGATGCAGCTGGAAGTTACAGTTCCTTGTCAGATGTCACATACAAAGGATGTTTTATACTTTTCATGGTCTTCAACAGAGGGCTGTATAAATATCAATCAGGAAATAGAGAACTTAAATACAAGATGCTATCTTTAATTCTTTTATTTGCAGAAATAAATATATAATGCCTAGAAATTGAATTCTTAGGGATACATCCTCAGGCACTGAACTTCCCATTGATTCTGACAGGTTTTAGGCGTCTGAAGTCTTTTCAGTATGTAGGTCTTAACCTCAATTATGCTTTCAATTCCAAGCACCATGAAGAACGCCAGAAATAATCAGAAACAAATAAAAAGAGCAGTGAAGTTCACTTTTGGGTGTAGTTCTTCATCATCCTTAAATCTACACTAGCTGAGGAAAAGTCTAGAAATCAGATTTTAATTGATAACTTTTTACACATGCCCAGAATGTTTAAGCTCAAGAACATATTTTAATGTATCTAAAACCCTGTAAATAATAGATTATAGAATCATAGAATAGTTAGAGTTGGAAAGGACCTTAAGATCATCCAGTTCCAACTCTCCTGCCATGGGCAGGGACACCTCACACTAAACCATGTCGCCCAAGGCTCTGTCCAGCCTGGCCCCGAACACCATCAGGGATGGAGCATTCACAACTTCCTTGGGCAACCCATTCCAGTGCCTCACCACCCTCACAGTAAAGAACTTCTTCCTTATATCCAATCTGAACTTCCCTGTGTAAGATAAATAGAAAAATAAGAGCCTATAAGAAAGAAGGGTCAGGAAGCGTTAATAATAGAGACAGTGAAAACATTAAGTCTTTAATCATTTGACTTCAAATCATGATTGTGAAAGGTGGTAGTTCATTTATACTGCAGTAATGTCCGGGAAGTGATTGGAATGGATGGTAAACACTCTGCTCAGCACCAGGTGGTGCTATTCTGCTTTTTTTAAAACTTGCGAGCTACTAAAATATTTACATTTGAAAAGAATAACCTCTGATGAAGACTAACTGAGTGAGAAAAGTATCTGTTTTCTTAAGCCATAAATCAATTGTGACTGCCTTCAGTGTTTACACTGATTTACATGTTTAAGAAGCAGAGGATTCTCAGCACACCTGATAAGAAAATTAAAAAGGACTTTGGCGTTTAGAATAATCCTACTCACCTCATGAGTAAACTGGTTATATAAACTGTTTAATCCATGAAAAACTCTACATATGCTTTCTTGAGTGTCTCCCACAAAAAAGAAAATTCAGCTTAATCCAAAAGTGCTGCCTGTGAGATGGCACATACCAAGTATGTGAATTTTTAAACTACAGACAGGCTGTCTAATCAATGTTCCAGGATTTTCCTTTCCTTTAGAGTTAAATAATATTGATACACAATCTCAGCATTGCTATTACATGAATATATGACAGAATGGCTTTTGCCAGGGGTTGCTGTCAATGATATACTGCACAGCCTGCCCCAAGTATCAATTATCGTAAGTCAGACCATTAACAATGAGATTTTAATTATGAGATCTGAAAAAAATAAAAATATGGTTTTGCCTTCTCAGTAGAACCAATAATGTTGAATTTTCCTGTTCTACTTTGAAACCAATAGGATTAGTTACAAGAACAATATTCTTCAAAAGAAATTTCCACATGTCTCTGAGAGCTGGACTTGCAAAAAGTGCCTACTTTTGTAAAAACAAAAAAGAAAAATCAAGAACAAACATTCAAGTCAAGTTTTTGCAAACAAAACAACAATGCAACATCATGCTGCTTGCCTTGAATGAGATGGGCAAACAGGCCTACTTGCTGCTTGAAGGAAGAAAAGAAGATGGACAGAGTGAACGAAGTCTTTGCCTGCAGAAACTAGAGGTGGTCCTGAACCACACAGGTTCAGAAGGTGGGGATAAGAGGCAGAGTGAGCCTTAAAATCAATTCTAGAAAATAAACCTGAGGTCAAAGTTCGAGGATTTATTTTTAATTTAGCATGTTTGCCAGACATTCTTATACGTCGCCCAGATGTTCATATAAAATGTAAGTTGCCCCTTTTTATGGCTCTCATCTACTTCTCAGAAGACCAGATGGTCACAAGCCATATTTATAGACAAATTTACAAGAACTTTATCAGCTTCAGTTTAACAAAATCTAATTATGTTTTATGATTCTCTGAAATAAATCAATATTCTAATAATTTTTAGGATAGCTTTTTTAATTAATTTAAACTCCTCATTTGTACCAAAAACTTTCTTAGAGGAAATAATAAGAATCCAGAGAATTATTTTAAAGGTTATGAAGTCGCCACAAGTTGCCACCCTACTCCCACTGTTCTGCATACTGAAAAGTCTTTGCACAGGGGAACTGATAGATTGATATGAAATGAGTGACACCATCCTATGCTGCTCTTCAGTTTATCACTCTTTGGACTAATGATTTACTCATGGACTATTAACTCTTACTTCCAGGGGTTCTTGTATTGCTGAGTCCTACAGTTCGTCAAAAGCATTGTCTTTGTGGCTGGCTTTGGAGAGATCTCAGAATTACAGCAAATTTGTTTAACAGATAAACTAGATCTTCTCTCTTGCTGCCAGAAGGCTGAACTGAAGGCAGACCTGATAACTGTGCACAGTGTTTAGTGCCCCTGCACTAAAGAAGGACAGATCATTAAACCCAGCATGGCTGTGCTAAACATCCTGCTCTCTGGAGTGCAAGGAACAAGTACAAGGGAGCTAACAGGACAACAGCTTGGGGAACCCAGATAGAGGCAGAAAAGAGTTACGACGCAGTAACACCAAAATCTCTGCATTCGGTGAACTTGGGGGTTTGGGGTTTTTTTCACTGTTTTATTGTTGGGGTTTTTTTTCGTATGCACCTAGCCTTAATTAGAATGAAAAGCAAATCCAGAGGTGGATGTCCATATTTGACCCTGTCAGAAGTGAAAGGATAATATTGACTTTACCTCCTGTAACCCTGTAACCCTGACAGCTGTTTGTGGAAAGGAGGTAGAGCCTGAAAACATCTTGGCAAAAATACCCTACAAACTCCATCCTTCAAGCATTTACACGCAGCAACAGACAAGCAGCAGCCGCCTCAGTATGCATTTTTCTGGTGAATGAGAGCCTACCCTGTTATCTGAGAACAAATATACACTGCACAAAATTGCCATCACTCTCTGTTATTAATCAGGAGATCAAGAAATCCTAGAAATAAACCATTATAGGCTTGAAGAATGCTTCTACACAGAATCGCAGAATTTATGCATATTTGTTCGTTATGAGTCATGATTTTGAAGAACTATAATCACTAATGCAAATCACTGATTTTTACTAATCTTTGTTGTTATTCTTCAGTTTTAAGACAGTGGAAGCACATCTGTTTATGAACCCACTTACCAGAGAAGGCAATATAACACAATACAGACTAATCCAGCGCTAACTGAGCAGTTTCCTGTACGGATTTTCATCCCTTGTGGTAATGTGGACCCCCTGCTTACCTACTACTTCCAAAGATAAACAATATCCTATTTAAAAGTAAAAGGTAAACTACACATGACCCTGTCAGATAGATAAAAAAAAAAAAAAATCTTTACGATGTCAAATCTCTATATTTTCAGATTAGTAAAAAATGTGGTTCATCATTCCTGGATCCCTTCAGTTACTGTAGCTTAATGCAGCAGATATGTGAACTTGACACTTAGCTGCCATGGTTTATACCTTGGCATAACAAAATAAATGGAAGTAGACAGGGGTTTAAGTTAACATGCTGGAGCACGAATTGCAGCTGGTAAGATGCATTCTCAGTACCTGTTCTGCTGCCACTCAAACAGGGGCAGTTTTAGAAGCAAAGAGGTGAGGAAAACAACCAGAATAGCCAGGAAAGCAACCTTGTGCTCAAACAACAATTTGCCATAGCCCTTAGTTTGGAGTTTGGACATTGAGTACAGTAAGGTGTGGTCTCCTTTACAAGCAGGGAGAAAGAAAAAACCAAACAAACCACAACCTTTTTATTCAAATCTATCACCAGGACAAAAAACGTTGCAGGCAAGAATGATCTATAAAATATTCCAAAGCCTCCCTGCTCAGCACTCCTAATTTCCATTAAATTCTTTCAATCTTGTCATGCCTTTGGTCTTGTTCAGCTGGAATCACAGTCAACTCACTTTCATACAAGCCTCATACTTAACCCACACTGGTTCAGCAGCCAACAACAGCCCCCAGTTAGCTACTGGCAGGGTATAGGACTACAAAGTATGTGTTGCCTCAAGAGGAAGGAACTAATATATAATTATCTAATATTTCCCCTTCCAAAATTCAGTGGACGTACCATCTCATGGTTAATGATATAAATGACAAATCATAAAAGTGAAATAATGATAACTTGATTTCCATGTTGTGCAGCCAGTGAAAGTGGGTTAGTCTTTGATTCCTAGGCATGCTAAAACTTATTAGTCAAGTCAAGGAAGTCAAAGGTCTTCTAATATAGCAAAAGTAGCTTTACTACCTTGTTTAGTCTTTTCCAAAAGGGGATTATAATTCAAAAACTTCTCACCCTGTCAGCATAGGAAACAGTTTCATAATTCAGAGCCTAACAACTGCTTCTTTAAGGAAAAAAACACATTACGATCTCAGAAAGAGATCTCTGTCATAAACATGGCCTCATAATACTTTGTTATTTTTCTTCCTTTTACATTAGAAATTGTTCTTTAACAAAGCAGAGGGCTTTCATAAGGCAGTTCAACTGGCAGGAAAAGCACCACAAATGGAAGGGGAGTCCCAAGCATAATACAGTTATTTGGTGCGCAGGGTGCCTGTTTTTTGTTTGGGGGGGGGGAGTGGGTGTCATTACCCTATTTTTAACCTGGTTACATTTCCTTCTTCCCCAGTCACAAAAGGTTTTGTTTCTTTGCACTGCAGAACTTTTTAGTCTTTCTCCAGTTGCATGTATTTCATTGGATTCAGGAAATATGCTCTAATGCCATGTTCTCTATATGTAGTCAGAGTTAAATACAAGAGCTGACAGACTTCAAACAGAATGGTGACATTCCTTTTGCTATGGCCTACTGCACCCATGCTAAAATCCTGCAGAAAATACAATGAAATGGCACTTTGTGTTTTAGTGAAACTTCAATCTGTAAGACTTAACTATAATAATTTTTGCAAATGTCAAAGGCTGGGGGACTTGCAGAAGTTGAGTTAGAAGATTAATGCTAGCTCAGAACTCTTCTGTGTGCCTAAGGTAACAAATATATTCAGGGAAAAAAAATACAGCTCTGAAAGTATCACTTCTAATTTTCTGCTCCTCTTTCATTTCCCAGTTGTCATCCACAAATATTGAGCCTAGGCATACTAAACATGCTAAAAGTTGCAACTCATACCCAGGAAAACATTCTATTTGACATTAAAAGTAGCAGTTTTGCCTGTTTTATCAGCAGCATGGTGCTGTTGGATCTGCCATTTCAAAAGCTGCTCAAAACCTAAATCACCTTTTTTCATTTCGGCACATTTTGGGGCTCTCTTTATTTATGTTTGCATGTTCTAGTTTTGCTGAGCTGTAAACAATTCTAATAAAGATCTTCACAATCGATTTGAGGCCCGTGTAAGAGTACAGCAGTTAGTAGCAGATAATTATCAAGCTCAGCATTAGGTCAGTAGTTGCAAGAAACACCAAAAAACCTCCCCTGAGAAGGAACCCAAGGACAAAGAAAAGCTGACAAGCATCTTGGAAAAGCCTTCTGGCAATGCACGGTGATTTTGATGGTAATGTTTGAGGGTTTTGTTGTTTTCTGCCATCAAATGCCAACCCTAGAAGTGGGTTTTGTGTTGTCCTAAGTGAGATGGGAAAACACACCCCTGTTGTGTACAAAATTAAACATCTCTGCTCCCTCAGGGCACAAAAATAGTACTAAGACCAAAAAAAAATAAAGCAAAGTAAACCTCTACAGCGTTTTGCTCGCTGCTGTTACATAATGCTGTTCTGAAAACCACATTGTGCAGGACTGATGCAAGTCAAAGCCATCCAGATAAACGTGCCAGATCTGCATGAAATTCTAGCCTAAAATTTATAGCTTCAGTATGCATGTGTAGGGACTTTTGCCTCTCATTTGCATAAGGAAAATACACACAGCACTAGAAGCTCTGGCTAGGAGTTCTTCACTCAGTGCCCACTGCGGAAGCATTATGCTTATTTTGGTACTGTACACCTCGACCCCCTCCAGTTACTCTCCACTGCTCCTTGGACACAAAATCCTGGTATACCTTCAGTTTCCCTGGCACCGTAGCCCTGGCACTACAGATCTTCACACAGGTTTTATGGTCATAATCCTTGATAGTACTGCTGTTGTTACTCACCTCAGCAGCCGGTGGTGGCTCCCACGTCTTTGATAGGAGTAGAAATTAGAGGAGACTGTCCTTCTGTCTAAATTTTTAGCTGTACCATGGAAAGCAAGAAAGCAAAATTAGCCAAAGGAAAAACGACAACACATCTAAATATTAGAGACACACTGGTCAGTGAGAATCCCAGCCACAGACTCATGGTGATTCTGCATTCACCCTTTCCAAACTGAGCTGTTGCCACTGTCTCCTTAAGTCAAAGCCTTCAAGAAAGCTGAAGCTTTTATTCCATGTAGTGGCCAACATCACATGCAGTTAGGCGCTAAAATATTTGATGGCTTCCAATTTGTTGCCCATTCTGTATTATGCTAATGATCCTCCCCTTATGGGTCTTTCCGGTAAACAACTTCATTGCTGTGTTGCTAGAATTCTCAGACACGATGACTTGAAACTAAACCTGATGCTTTTAATAACTGACTGATTGCAATATTTTATTAACTATTGATCTTAAATCACATATAATATGGAGGAGATCGATAACCACACCTTGAAAACTTCTGAACATTAGAGAAAACTGATTTCTTTGCAAAAGGGAGCAGAGAAAATGAATGATGGCAATCTGTGGGTAAGAAATAAAAATGAAGATATGGGTCACACCACTTTTATGCATTAACATCCCTGATCGTTCAATGTACTGTGTCGGAATTTTACAGCTGGAAACCAGTAGGGAGTCCTGTAACTCAGTAATGATCTGAAAGCACTTGCTAATTGCTATGTTGTGAAAAAGTGAAACAAATACTGAATTACATTTTGTGGGATTGGTAATTTTTCATATTAATACTTAAGGAAATAGAATCAACTGAGCAATTCCATTATTTTAATCAACAGGACAGTACTTGGGGAAAACTCTTTTCTCACATAATGGGAGCTAGGGATGGAGCTCTGGGAAAACGAACTACGGCTGCAGTTAGGAATGATTTCACTGTGTTTATATGAAACTTGTGTTTTGAGGGTTTGCTAGTTCCTGAGAGAAGCAATACCGCGCAAGTGTAAGGCAGCCCCCTTCGGCCGCTGGTAAGAAGCCTGGATCAGGCCCTGCCGCGGGGCTGGCGCAGCAGACCCCGATCTCTTCGGGACCCGTCCCACCATCTCCCCACCGCACGCCCGGCCTCCAGCGGCGTGGGACGCGCTTCCCCCGAGCCCCGCGGCGTGGCGCCTGTGGGCTCTCGGACCGCGCGGGAGGCGCGGCAGAGGCGGGCGGGTTGAAGGGCTCGCACCTGCCCGCAGTGCCTGCAGTTCGCGGCCGCGGGGCGGGCGATGTTCCGGGCGGGCAGGTACAGCATCCCGCGGCCCGTCACTAGGAACCTGGAAGACCTGGACTCGGTGCAGAGCGTCCTGCTGCACAGGTCAGTGGCGAGGACCGGGAGGCGGCTTCTGCTCCGCGGGCGTCGCTGTGGTCAGCCTCCCAGGGGGCCGGCAGCGAGGCCCGCGGGGCTCCCCTAGGGTGCCTTTCTGTTTTGGAGGCTGGAAGCGAGGGTGCCGGGTCCAGCCGCCTCTCACCTTCCCCGGGCGCCGGTGGGGCGCGGGCGAGGGGTGGTCGACGACGAGAGCCGGGGCCTCCCCGGTGCTCATGGGACGGAAGGGAGGGCTGCCAGCCGGGCACCTACTCGCCCGCGGGTTTCTCTCCGTCGCTCCCTGAGCAGCGGGAACCCGCATGCAGGTAAGGGGAGCGTCCCTCGCCCTCTCGAAAGGTGCCCTGCAGCCTCAAGGCAGGACTCCGACTGGAGCTCTAACGCGCTCGAGGGAACGGGTTGACAGAAGTTAACTCGGCAGCGTCAATTCCGTAATGACTTTGAACTCCTCTTTAGAGGGAGAAAAAAGAAATTAAATCTGAAGTGCACACAAATCTACGATGGGCACTCCTTTAGTGGATATGCAGGAGGCAGGCTGCATGAGAAGCAGCTTCTTTCTGCCATGCTTCATCATCCCTAACGTGCAGTTCTCCACGGTGTCCCCCCACAAAGACATCTCAACAGTAAGACTGTGCCCACAGGCAAATGGAGGACTTTCAAAGCCACCCTCAGTGCCATTTTCTTTGTGCTAGGCGAGAGCCACTTGTCAAGGAAAACCCCATCCCATTCAGCAGTGTCCAAGAGAAGCTTATCTCCAGTTCTGTAAAGCGTTCATTTCCTAATGCGTTTTCTCGGCTGCACTGATTTATTTCTCACCCAAAGAAGTATGCTTTCTCTTAGTGCTAACTCCAAACAGCTCATGCTATGGAAACTAACAACTATTAACTCAGCTTCTCTCCAGCTCAAAGCATCAAACTGAATAGTTGCTTAAAATCCATTCGTGTGAACACTGAGGATGAAAATGCTGAGTACAGCAAGGTGGGCACACCGGAATCGGCCTGTTCCTACATTCCACTCTGAAGCTGCTTTATAAGCAGTAAACGTGCTTGGTTGCTAACAGGAGACCCTCTGAAGCCCTCTGCAATATATTTGTCAGTGACTTAACTGAGACTGTTCCATTTCAGAGGAGGATTAAAAACATGCTGACCCATGGTACTGCTTATATTAGTATATTCTCAGTGTAGTATGGTTCTATTCATACTTGAAAAACTTGCATGTTGAGTGACTGCAAATAATGGTTCTCTTTCGCGCTTGACATGCCTGCTATGCAGAGCAGGTGATCCTAAAAAAACCCCGTAGATTTACAATGAAGTAAAAACAGTAGGAAAAAAGAATCTTATTTGAAATAACAGCTGCTCTGCATGTTAGAGGGAACTCAGCGCTGTAAGGCTGTTTTCCAAAAGAATGGGATGGGTTGAGCTCTTCCCGAATGCTTCCTGACTGTCTTCTGTTGGTTCTGTGTTCTTGTAAAATGCTTTCTGTCATGCAATTGAATTGAGGGAAGTTGATACAAAAAGCTTGGAAAGTCAGAACAGTATATTTTATTTACTGAGCACTGCAGTGTTTTCTCACACGATTTCTGTTCCTTTGGTTTGAAGGTAGCCTTTATTCTCCATTTAGTCTGTTTATATGTAAATAACACAATTAAAATGACAGGCCAGCATCACTGTTCTCTATGTCAGAAAAGCTGTGAGCAGAAAATTTTTTTTAATGTCAATCTTAGTTCATGTAGTTTTATGTAAACCTTGCAATCACAAAATCTTATTTATGAAGGAAAGCCTGTGAAATGTGCCTTTTGTCTCTTAAAAAAATGACTTTGACGGAGCAGGGGAAAGCTGTATGGCTGTCATGAATCTTTAAAAAAGAGGAACTTCTGTCTCATTTTTCTGATGTTGCACACTGGAGGAATAAAAAAATCAATAGGAATCAATGGCTGAAAAATCCGTAACATCACTCTTTAGCAATCCAGATTTTTTGTTAGTTTTTCTTCAGTTGTTTGAGTAAATCAGGTGTTAGCAGCAAGGAACAGACCTGTTACACAGACATGAAAATATTTTCCTCTTAGTTTTATCTGCTTGTGATGTATCATGTTAAATCTGTAACATCTCATGTTCTACTTGTCCAGTTGATCGAGCCTTTCAGAAAATACTGTCTGCTTGGAAAACAAGCAGAAAGGAAGAAATGAAACAATACGAAGTCAATTCTTATTTCTTTATTGGTAATGAAGAGCTGTAATTTGAAGTGTGGAAGGAGAGGGGGAAAGCAAAGGGATGCTTAGACCCAGTCAGTATAAGATAGATTCAACTACAGTCCAGCTTTATCCAGTGAGATTTGTCTTGTAGTAGTACCATGGCCTGTTCACAGTGCCTGCACTGTACAAGAGATCTAGAAACCTGGAAGATCCAGTTGTTGAACTCTAGCTGTTTGCAGCACTGTTCATATAGAGCAGAGGCGGCACTGCAGTCCATGTGCATCCTCACCCATGCTGGCATTAAGTAGGAGGAATGACCCTGATGAAGAAGAGGAGATGGATGAAAAATGAGAGATCTGATATAATTCCTGGATAGTACATTGGCACCTCACAGGCATAAACCAGGCACTCCTAATTATCAGGTAGCATTCACCTACAGCAGAGGGAGTGTTAGTTTGCTCCAGTGTACCAGAGGCATAACGCTGCCCCTGTTTTCAGCCATGTTGGGAAGAGCTCAGCTACATCCACGCCTGGGTGTGAATCAGTCTGGCGTATCATCAGTGAGTCATGGGTCCCAGTAAGATTGCTAAGATCACACCTGAATGTACGAACATGACAAGTCAGTCATAAACACTAATCTTAAACTGCCCTGTGATCTTCCATCAAGCTGCTAGGAAAGACTATAACTCCAGCCTCTTTTCTTCATCATCAAGTCGAAAAAATCAGCTGTCAGTATGTAACAATAAAAAAAGTGCTATTAGTTTAAATTGGACAGTGGTTGGAGTAGAGATTCACAATTCCACACATCAGTACTAAAAAGCAGAGTTATGCTCTAGTTACTTTCCTCCTTTATTAGAAAGGACCTGTGTATCTTTCTGGTATGTCCTACATTGTCATCTTTTAACTCTGATCTCTTCCTGAATATCAATGTGGATCAAGGCAGAGTGTTATTTTTAAAATGCAATAGATGTTTGAAGCATGTTAAGCCAAAAAAGTAAAAAGGAACTCTTGCTCTGAAATGAATTTCCACACATGGATTTAGTTCCTTGCAGGAACAGCTAATCAGAACAACCTTAAGGCAAAAGAGAGTGCGTTTTAATTATCCATTTTTAAATGCTCATTAACCAGTTGTCCAGTAAGGGTGAGCAGTAGTACTGATGCCAGTAATGCCTTGTGGCAAATTTTCGCCATCTGCTCGTTGGTAACAGCAACCTCACATCGAGGGTTCCTTAGTGAGAAGCATCGGCCCAACTTTTGGACTAAGTGTAAAGAATCTGCCAGAAGACAAATTTTTTCAAGCCTTTTCCTAATATTTACGCACAATAAATGAGACTCTTTCCTCTCAAGAGCAGTTGTGTGGGAAAATCTGTGTCTTCACTTGAAATAAAATCCTGCTGTGTGAGATATGTCTTGCAATCTTTAGTTGTTCCCATAGCAGCAAAAATTCCACGTTTATTTCAGAAGAACACTTAGGTGACTCCCAGCTACCTCCCAGTGGACCAGGATCTTCCATTGTCCTTTCCTTCATGATATGGTTACCCCTAGGAAATAGCAAATAGCATAATACTGCTGCCTCCTTTTTAGAGAGCCTGTTTTTCTCACTTACAGAGCAAACAACTGGAAGCAATTAACCAACTCTTGAACTCAGTGAAATTTAACTAACACAGGACCATCTGGCACAGACTATCACTTTTCTACAGAACTACTTTAGTGTGCTGTTCAGTGTATCAAAAATGCTTGCAAATAGAAGCAGAATTAGGGAGGGCGGGACTGTATCTCACCTACCTCTATTAAAATTCTAACTCCTGCAGTATTCCTCTTAGAAAATCACGACACATCAAGCTCTTTGGGAAATGCTGTTTGTGCAGACTGTTTTGTTTTCACAAAGTAAATTGTCTGGGAAGTGGGGGTACTTTTACAATATTTTTTTCACCTGTTCTTCTGGAATCAATAGAAAGAACAAAAGCTGGTGCGTATCTTGTGCTCTGACACTTGGAAACAACCAAAGATCTTTCTTTTTTTAAAGAACTGTCTATCATTCATGGATTATATAATCCGTGTGAAATGGTGGCTGCCAGGTCAGATAGGAAAGAACTTAAATTACCTACCATATCCTGTCCTAAACTGAGTGAAACCGCATTAGAACAAACACTTTTTTTTTCTTATTTATTTAGGTAAGGAATGTTTCAGTCTCCCCCTTTAGATAAGTTTTTAGTCTTAAAATCCACACAACAGTGATTTATCTGTAAAATCAGATCTTTTACAGGCACTTCAGAATGGCCGCAAAATTTAATATGTGACTCCAGTTGAAGCCTTAAGCACATAGATATGGGTCAAAACCATTTCTGTCTGTTAATTCACTTGAAATCACACTTATTAATGAACACTTCCCTGAAACAGGTTTAAGCACAGGAATTTCGTACCAGATCTCTGTGCCTCCCACATAGTGCTGCAGCACTATAAAACCTCTCTGCTGAAGCTGTGCAAATATCCCACTGAGCAGAGATTAAACTGAACACATTAAAAATGTTCCAACAGTTATTCTCCATCCCTTTCCTTATTCACCGTGCGTGTCCTGATGGGTTTACTGACACAGCTACACAGCAAGCTGTCTGCAGGGTTGCCATGGGGCTTGTTTTTCAAGGATGTAATTTAAGTCCTGAAAACTGAGGAGTTTTTTTCCTCTCTCTCTTGACTGTCCATGATTTCTCATTCGTAGGCTACATCGAGTGCTTTAAGGTGCCAGATCATGTAGTTTGTTTGGGATGGTCTTATATCCTTGCCTCTCCTCCCTGACCTAACTGCTCTCCAGGCTACCCCAAGGAGAAGTTACCTCAGTACCTCACGAATCCTTAAAAAGAACATAGTGTAAAGCGCAGTGGCGCACTGCTAACCGTGATGAAAATTACTGTTTCCTTCTCCAAATCTTTTCTTATAAGCAGTGCTTTGAGACACCGAGGACCGTGAATTTCATTACTAGTCTCTTTCATGGGACTGTTGCTGAGACCTTGGTAGCAGACAATTAAATAGTCTGCTCTCCATTATGTTTCATATTGGCCCACTGGAGGATTTTCAAGGGGCAGCTGTTACGAGGAAGTAAACGGGGTGGTTGGGCATTGCCAAGTGTTTATTATCACTGCCAGCTAGAGGGGACAGGTGATGCTGCACTAAAACCTCCTCCGAGGCGGGCAGCGGTGATGAGTGCTTACCGGAGCCCGGTGCTCCGCCGCCACCGTTAACGGGACGTGCCTCCAGGCTTTCCGCTCCGTCTCCATAGAGCCGAGCCGGGGGCCGCCAATGGGAAAGGCACGCCGCAGGTCACGTGACCTCTCTGTTCGCTGGGGCGCGGGTGTCATGGCGTCCGGGGGGGAACGGCGGGAGTGGAATTGCTGAGGGGATGGAGCCGTCGAGGGGAGAAGGCTTTGAGCCTGCGGGCACCGGCAGCAGCAGCGAGAGCGGCTCCTGCGCCACTTCGTTGTCCGCCAGCTCCGAGTAAGGGCGGGCAGCGGAGGGCGAGCCGCGGAGCCACTGGGGCGGGGCCGGCGGCGGTGCTGCCCGCCCGCACTGGCGGGGGGAAGGAGGGAGGAAGGGAGGAAGCGGGCCGGGGGCTTACCCTGCGCGGGAAAAGGGGTCGGTGGGCTGCGGGCGGGCGGGGCCATGTCACTGTTTGTTGGCTGTGTCCTTTGTACTAGTGGAGAATACGGTTTGCTTAAAGCGATCGTGTCTCTATGGTGCAGCCCTGACAGTAACGGGGCAAACGGTATCCCTTGGGCTGTTTTCTGCCACCCAGGTGGCCGCTGCCTGGAAGCGGCAAGGGAGAGGGGAACTTGGCTCCTATAATATAAATGCGTTAATACTTGAGGGGCTACTATTTAAATGGCCTGTCTTTTGGGATATCGTAGGTGAGAAGAGAACTCAGTAATACCAGTACTTATTTGAAGTTTGGTTGTTTTTTAATTTCATATAAATCTTACTCTCTGTACCTTGCATTAAAGGACTTTGCTTGACAGCTCAAATGTGCGTTTCAAAGTCTATTCAATGGCATTTTATTTGGCATGTTACTTTCATTGTGTAATGCAGTGAAAAAGAACAAGAAGATGTAAACGGGAGAGTTGTGAACTGTGTTTAAGTATATATTTGGTGGTGTAGTGGTCCCATACTTCTAGCTCAGAGAGACAAAGCTGTTGGATGTACACCCACCATATTTTGTTCCTGTGTTTATAAGTCAGAACTCAGCTGTAATACATTTCTACCTGAAGCTATGCCTTATTTATTTATTTATTTGCCTTTCTTCTCCACCCTCCCTTTTTTTCCTTTTGTGTGTGTTAGGGGTTTTTTTCTTTCATCAGAAATACCTATTTACTGGTGTTCTTTGTGTTCAGGGGATAAAGCTGCCTTCCATGGTTTTCAGCATGGAACACGACATGTAATACTGTTGGATAAATTGAAATACATCTTTTTTGTCTCGGCACCAACAGAACTGTGAAGGTTTAGTTTTAGGTCCTGTTTCTTCTGTTGGATGCATAAGACTCAGGCCATCTAAGTACAGGAGCAAGAGGTTAAGATGTGACTTGTCATAAAAAGGGAAGGAGAAACAGCGCAATTTTGCAAAGCAACAGGCACAAAGATAGGACTGTTAATTGTTTCAAGATAATAGCTCTATAGATGATCTGTATGTCATTTTGTAACCAGGCATATTTGATTAAATTGAAGATAGCAACACCTTGGCAAGAGTTTTACTGACTTCCAGAATAAACTTCCAGCAGTTGAAACTGTGCTGCTTCAGACCCCAGCAAATGTGGACAAACCAGGATATGCCACAGAATATTCACGCCAGGGTAGAAACAGGGATATGTCAGCCCTGTGATTTTGTGCAAGGCCTGTTTTCAGACGGCTGTGAAGTGAATGCCTTTGTGAAGATAGCGTGTTTCTGTGTTTGACGGGGTTTTTTTAATAGCTTTGTCTTTTAACAGAGTTTAACATTCTCTTTGCACATACCAAATAGATGCTGCAGTCTGAAGCTATACTTTGTCATTGCATAGGCAGAGGTTGGGAAAGCTAAAGATGATGACCTTCTGCAAAGTATCATATGGGTGAAATTTAATCATACAGTTAACCCTTGATTTGTTGTTGCTTGCTGTAAAACAAGGCTAATAGAGGTTGTTTTTTTTTTTAGTTTCTTTGGGTGAGAAGAGTCTTCTATTACTTAAGAATTAGAAGTTGGATTCTTTGTTTCTACTATGTAGTTCTTACGTACGTGGATGATTTCAGTTGACACAGTTTTTCAGATGGTTATCACAAAGAAGTGCCTGTGTAGATCAATGAAACTGCTGTCAGAGGAATGTGGATCTTCCACATTTTTATATCCTTCAACTGATATATGTAGAAGCTCAGGTTATTATGTAGGTGCTTGTTTTGGCACAAGGGAAGAGATGGAAATGAGATTGGGAAAAAAACCCCAACAAAATACTTTTTTCCTTTTTTTTTTTTTTTAAGTTTTGTTTAAATCAGTTGTGAAATCAGACCAGCCTTTAGGTGTTGTTGTAATTCTGATACTTTCTTGAGTAAGAGAAAACTCTGACTGACCCATGACCATCAAATTACCAGAAGTAGTGTCTCTTCTTCTAAGACTATCAACTTGGACAAAATAATTAATAAATGCAGAGGAAGTACATGATGTTTATTCCTGTCTGTAGCATCCCTAGACTTCTGTAAGTCACTGGAGTTCCAGGAAGAGCGTAATGCCAGTGTTTTCTAGATAATTAATCCAGCCAGATCCTCTTTTTGAACCCTTAAAGGTGCAATGGTACAGTGTCTTTGTATAATAGTCTCTGTTCAGCTAGACTCAAGCTGTATCATTTATCTGTGTATTCAAATTCATGCTCTATTTGAATTGCCTACTAGTTTTAAACAAAATTTATATTATTTAGTAGAATTAGCTTGTTCTAGTATAAAGTTGTGAGTGTCCATTAATTTACACAATGATAATAGTTATGATGTAAGTCTCCATTCCAGGTTTCCCTCATTTGATTTTTCTCAATGTGGTGTCAGATTGGTAGAAAGGAAGACTTATTTGTCATCTGGTCATCAGTCAGGAAGAATGAATTGGTCTTGTCTGTGCCTGAAAATCCTCCTGGGGTGTAACACCCCAGATGTTTCTTATGTTGCCTGCTAACACTGATTTATTATTTTTTTGTTATTATTTTATTTTTTTTCCTTTTTTGTGATCGAAAAGCTTTCGTAATATTTAGCTTAAATACTTTAGTAAATTAAAGCACCAAATAGTCCTGCTTTGACCATTACTGATCCTCACCTTTCTCTAAGTAATTCTCTGGTTCATCTTGGGGTGGGAGAGTGGACCACTTGGCCTGTTGGCTCTCAGCTATCCTTTCTTGTTTGTTTTTTTTTCTCAGCCGAAGGAGTATGATTTTCTTCAGTCTCCTTCCCTTTAGAACATGCTTGTAAACTACTTACTATTTGTTTCTGTGTGCTGGGCTTGTTCCAGTTATTACATCTTTCTTGAAATGCACTATCCAAAACTGGACATGGTTGACACGCTGCCATTGCCAAATTAGGACAAAGAATTTGTTGTGCTGTGCAGATGGTACTCCTGTTAAGACATCCTGTAGTTGCCTTTTCATTGCAGCAGCTCGTTACAAGTGACTTGGTGATCCATTCCAGCTGCTAAAGCTTTTTCTGTAGCAGCGCTGCCTCTTTCATTTTTTGTTGTGCATTTTTGCATCTGAGCTTGAGTATGCTGGTTCGAACTTGTCTTTTAAAGAGTGTTACCTAGATCTTGTCTTGGGTTTGTTTGCTTGTTTTTGTTATAGTGAGGTGATTTTGAAATGTTAATCTTGTCTGTCCAAAGGGCTTGCAGTACAATCTGTCTTACAGATGAATAAGGGAAAAAATAATGGGAGAGAACAAACAGGATGACATTTTTTCTCAAAGAGAAAGCCCCATCATGCCTGTGATTGTAATTAGTAATTAAAACTTGTACGTGAAAGAAATGGTTTGGGGCTGGGTTTTTGTTTGTTTTCAGGAAAGGGATTATTGCTTTCTGCAATGACTGTTTCCTTTTAGGCCCTTTGAAGAAACTATTTTAATACCTGGGAGGCATGATTTTCCTTTCTGTACCCATCATTTGTCCAAGAAGAGCTTTTGCCTTGATGGCAAGCTTAAAGCATTTAAGCTTTCAGTATTCAGGATGCAACTTTTTACCCCTTTATATTTTTTTTATACACTCTCCGTATTCTGCATCACAATCTTGCTTATCAGAGGTTTCACTGGTCATTCTCCTTTCTTTCCCAGTGACCTTGAGCCTGAATGGTTGGACGGTGTGCAGAAAAATGGGGAATTATTTTATTTAGAATTGAGTGAAAGTGAAGAAGAAACTCTGCTTCAGAACAGCTGTCCAGAAATGCCGGCAGTGAATCATGTCAGGTTTCGTGAAAATGAAGCTGAAGTTATTCAAGAGGGATCACGAAAAGAAAGAAAGTACGAACTGAAGAAATTGACCAAAATGTTAAAAAAGAAGAATCTTTTACCAAAGCATTCTGGTAAGAAAGGCAGTGGAAGCTGCAGCGTGCGTTCCAGTTGTCCTACTTCCATCTTGAAACACCAGTCTGGTCAGAAAATGGGTGTCACTGTTCAGCAAAAGTACAAAGATGTGCATGTTTATGTAAATCCCAGAAAACTGCAGAGTGCTGGAGAAGATGAGCAGCACAGACTTCTGGAGGCCTTAGTAGGGATTGTCCATCAGTCTTCATGGAGCAGCAGGAGAACAGAAAAACAAGGCAAGAGGGATAAAGTCACCAGAGGAATTGGTGAAGAGAGGCTTGTAGTACATGGATTGGTGCCAGGTAGTTCAGCAATGAAAACGGGTCAAATCTTGATTGGTAAGTAATTGAATGAGTAGCTAACTTCTTCAGTCTTCCTTTAGAATGAAGATTTTGGGGGTTTGGTTGGATTTAGTTTTTGAGGCAGCTGCCTTGAATATTCCTGAGACACAAGCAATTGATTACAAATATTATGGCAGTTCTTGAGGAATTATTTTAAGTAAATGTCATTGCATCTGATGTTTTGTTACCTATTCAATTTTACTGTATTAGTGGTTTTAAAAACGTGATGGAAACTAGAAGGTGTTACTGTAACATGACTATTCTTTTAAGTGTACAGAGGGTGAGCAGCTTGAACTTGGAGCAGCTTTCCCCCGCCAGCACCACCTTTAATTTAATGCAGAATTTGCTCAGTAGGTAAGTGGGACTGGAGAAAAGCTGTAGTTTTCTAAATACTGTATTTTGTTTTCATTCTTTCCTGTACCATCCCCCTTAAATAAAAAGCTTTACTGTATATGCTTTACATGGATTTTGTACTATAAAAATAAGGAAAAAATACTAAGATATATTCATGTTACAAACTTTCTGGACAGCCTTGTTTGGATATTCTTCTGTTTAGCAAGTATAACAGCTGCTTCTTCAGCAGTTGTGATCAGGCAGCCTCCAAATACCTAGTGGGGCTGCAGATTGAGGAGGCAGTGAGCCAGTTTAGCAGCTCTCCTCTGTGTTGGTTTGACTCATCGGACACTTCCATGACCTGATGCAACTAAATAACCTGGCAGAAAACTAACACAGAAGAAAAACTGCCTGTCCAGTTTTTGCTGGTGTAGTAAGTTAAACTTGGGTCATGGAAGGTCTGACAAGCACCCAAGTGTGAATAAGGGATGGGAATGAAGTCATGTTGCTGGTAGTGAAGGAGCAGAAATACTCCGACTTCCAGTACCAAGAGGCCATTAAGGGGACTTGGCACTTACAAGACCCCAGCCTTGGAGATGGTAAATGTGAGACAGCTAGCCTACATCTGTGAAGGGTGAAATGTTGTTTAATTACCCTTGAATTTGGTCCCTCAGAGAGAGAGAAAGCAAAGATGTGGTGTTGGTTACAAGATCATGAAAAACTTAATACCATAGTAGTGCAAATCCCACAAAGTCAGCATGAGTGCTTTTGAAATTCCAATGTTGTATGTGTAAAAAGGCAAATCGTGCTTTGAGTAGCTGATTCTTCTAGCACGTGTTTTTTGTAGGGATGCTAAAGAATACTCCAGAGGGAAAATTGGATAACTTTCAAATTTTACCAGAAAGAACTGATTAGTCAAAAAGTGGGGGATGCAGACTGAGGGGGAGAGAGGGAGCTTCATCTTGATCTGCTTATGGTATTTAATCTGATTGGTGCAAGAGTGGGAATTTATTTATAACCTGTAAGTTAATCTTGGGATACATATTCATATATAACTGCATGTTTGTAAGAGGAAGTGTGAAGTCAAAACAGTGTAGGCAAATACCAGATCCAGGAGATGCAGCTAAACTTCTAAATGGGGATGGTTCTTCAGCTATAGCACTTCCTGGAGCTAGTGAGGACAGAAACTGTGGGGTTCCTCTTTTGTTTTAAATAGAAGAACATTTAAATTAATCTAAAGAGTCTAGCAGATTAATACGTCCTAGGCTATCATTGACTTACATTGCCTTGTTTTTTGCACATTGGAAACAAATACTTTTAATCATACTCTAGTTATTCATCTCTTAACTGAGAAAATCAGCTGTATTCTGTGCCAACAGTATAAAATGTATAATTTCCATATAAAAATACGTCAAATTGTATATCTATAGTGAACGCTGAGTACTCTGGAATTTTTATGTGGTGTCTAGAAATAGGGATGCTTTGCATAAATTATATGCTCAGGTTTCAGTGCTGCCTGCATAAAGAATATCCAGTAAAAAAAGAAAGATCTGTTCCTGTCAAAAAACTGGTTTACTACTTCTGTATTGCACATCAGAGAGCTGGATGGCTACGGTATACACCCAGAGCCTAATTTAGAGGCAGCTGTAGTTCAATGTATAGCTTCCTCATGTCCTCACAGGATCTGAATTTGAACAGAAGGTTCAAGAAAAATACAGTAGAGCTTTGTTTGTTGTTTATAACAGTAAGTTTTTAGGAATCCTACTGTGAATTGTAGAAACAGTAAAGAATATTTCTGTGGTCACTCTAAAACAGAAGTATTTGCGCAAAACTCAGTAGCTTTTGAGCCATCACAGATGAGGAATGCCTGATCAGTATGGTATGATGCCTGCTGGCTGATTTGATTATAACATTGTTCATCTTCATTGACCTGCATATGCGTAGGTATTAACCTGTTCTTGTTTTGCATTTTAATATTTTAGCAATCTTCTGTGGTGCAGACCATTTTTTTTTGTGAAGCAAATGCTAAGTGTATTCTCTTTTTAAAATCCATGCTTTACAATGACACGTCACAGTCTTCCCAGTGACCAGTTTGCAATACGTGCTACAGGCAAACGATCTTGACTTAGAGTTGTTACAGAATTTATGTTTTTGCCAATTAATAGAAAACTTCACTGTTTTAGGTATTGAGAAAATGAAAACAAGACCCTGAGCACATTAAAAAAAATGCCTCTTTCCCTGCCTTCTTTAGGCTCAGCTTCAAGCAAACGCATCTCCTTTCCCCTTTCCCTGCAGGCTCAGGTACTCTTGCCCTTCAGGTATAGGTCCTCTCCGTGGGCTGTAACCCTTCCCCCAGTGACTACTGCTTGCTCTTAAATATTTTTGGCAGGGGTGACATGGCTCTCGTGGCTAGGGGATGTTTTGGTACACAGTGAGTTGCTTACAGCAGCCTCAGAACTGGCTGTGAGCAGCACAAGGCAGCTCATGATCTCCTGCCATCAGGTCCCTCCTGCAGCACTCTGCTACCAAAACTGCCAGTTACACCCAACCAAGTGTTTTAATTCTCCTGTCTTCTTTAAAATTTGAGCTCTCCAGATTATTTTTCCCAAGACTTGGGTTTGTTATATGTTAAATAATAACCAAATTGCTGATTGAATTTTCAGTGGCAAATTAGTTAATCTGCAAGCAATAAGTACAGTAGCCACTTAAATGGCTACCAAGGTTTAATTGGAAGGGAGACTAAAATCTCTTAATTTTTCTTCATTCTGAATAAACAGTACAAAGTGGTTATTGCTTTAACATTTTTTAGTAAAAATAACTGTCTCCCCCCCACCAAATAATCACTTTCCTCAGGTGGCTTCTTCAATTTATTCTGAAATGTGTATCCCTTACAGCTTTGAACACTTAAAACATCTGTTTGTTATTTGTGCACTACACTTTTTTTTGTTTAAGATTGCATATGGAAGTTGTAAGCCTTGTTGCTGTACTTCATTAACCAAGTAGAATGCAGGCACTGACCATATGAAAGTAAATACAACAGTTTTGCAGGCTAAAAAAACCCTGCCTCTTTGTAGCTCTCTAAAAAGATGCCATTCTATCCATGCTATCCATGTGGTGTTTATCAGCTCCTTTTCTTTCCCTCTCTCCCCCTATATTTAGCAGTTCAGTATCCATCTTAAATTTTCAAAACAAAAAAGCCCTCCTTGATTTTTAAGTCCTTGCTGTCACTTTCAGTTCGGTTAAGATGAAATAGAGTTACTTTTATCTCATGGCTTTTAAGTGTCTTTTGTATTTTGGGCAAAAATTTTTTTCTTGCTGGAGTTCATTATTAACAATATGCAAAGCTTGGTCTACTATATAAAAATTTGGCGTCTCATCTTCAAGTGTATCTTCAAAGATAAAAAGCTCCACTAAGTAATCACTTTTGGCTCCAGACAAATAAGGGTTGTGATAGGAAATGCCATTATAACTTTTCCCTCTCTCCTCCCCCTTCAAATTGAAATGGATTCCATTCACAGCAAGGGATACTTCTAAATGTTGCTGATCATCATCTTTGCTATAGTACAAATGAAAAAGTAATTCCAATGACACTGAAAATACAAGCAAGCTCTTTAGCAGAGCATCCTGTTGTTACTCTCTTCATAATTACCTCCTGCTCTTACCACTCTCGTCACTGAGTATCTGAACAGTTTGCATGAATTTTCTCACCTGATCGGTTGGTATGCTACTCAAAAAAGTGTGAAAGCTACACAGAGATAGGGATTAATCTTGGATGGCTTTAAAGAGGGGCTGAAATAACCCAGTTCTGAACAAGTATGCCAAAGATGCAGGCTGTTGTTGCAAGATTCAGTTGAAAGGTTCAGTCCCAACCTCATTTACTGACAAGTCGTTTTCTGTGAGTTTCTAATCCAGTGTAGAGTGTTATGTGGGAGGATTATTTGTTTTCCCTGAGTAAAAAAATGTTTAAGTAGTAAAGTTTGTTTTTAATAGTAAAAACACTGATACTGCCATTGGAGTCCTGATGTTTTGGTAAACAAAGACATCGCTGCTGGAAAGCCAAGTATACTGGTTACATTTCTATAGCATTGACCACTGGTTTAAAACAGTAATCAATTTAAAAAATTAAGCATCTTGCAGTCATCTTCCAACAGTCAAAGTAAATGCTGGTGTTGTTCTTTGCAGACCATGGAACAAAGAGTCCTGTCAGAAAAACATCCTTGAAAATAACAAAATACTAGGAGAGCTTGAGATTTTCATTAGGAATTGCCATATACGGTGTACTTGTTGAAGAAGCTCTCCAAAGTAGAGAGGTTGGGCATGCAAAAGAGAAATACAGAGTTTGCTTAAGCTTTGCTGTGTTCTCACTGTGGAGTTTGGGATGTTGTTTATGTTCTTTTAATCTCCTCTTGAAGCATAACAGCATTGGTTTGGGTGAAAGCAGCCTGCTAACATATAAAGCAAGTAATTGATCTGGCTTTCTTCAGCAGAATGTGTTCCATACTTTGCCTTTTTTGGAAGGGAGTATGTGAACATTTGTAAGTACTTCCGCCAAGTCATTACCAAGAACAGAGGAAACCAAGTATCAGGATTTCATGAAAAAAGTGTCTTTGCTCATCTCCCAGTATGGAAGCAGTATTCACTTATCAGGCAGCATCCCCTGGCTTAGTGTAAAGAGGGTCTACTTTCAGAAATGGTGTTTGCAGATTTATCTTTAGGGTATGGATATTTAACAAATCTAAGTCCTGTGCATCCTGGCGAAGTGTCAGGCAGTTCTGAAATAAACATTTTAGGAATGCCAGCAGCCCCACAGACTCTTCTAAACTTTGTCTTTGAAAAAAAAAGGAGGGATAATTTCATCAGCTGTGTGCAAACTAGGTGTTTGAGATCAATAGACACTTTTCTTAATTACTACTGAGTGGATGGGACCAGTCTTTTCTAATGAGAAGATGGAAAGAGAGCAAAGAAAATAGGAAACAACTCCTGCCTCTCGTCTCTCTTCAGTTCCATCAGTCTAGTAAAATTCAGTTCTTGGCATTGTGTGGAGAACATATATAGACACCTTACAGGGTGATGGTTTTTTCTTTTGTGGACTGAAAATTTTCTTATAATAAGTGATAGAACTCAAAAGCTGATTATTCGTAATTATGGGATTCAAAAGAAAAAAGCATACTTTGTGGCTTAAAGAGAAGGACATGTATTTTTCTAAAGATAAATCTACTGACTCAAGGTCTGACATCCTGGAGCTGCCTGAAGAAAATTTATTTCCTCTTGCTGTTGCTCCCAGTGTTTCTAAAAATGGAACTGAGTGAGACTTTGTTCTAATTTTCTTCACCTTTTAACATATATGCTGGTGTCTTTCCTGACAGAAAATAGTGATCTTGCTAGTAGAATTGGAAGCCCATAAGAGCACGTCAAGTGCTATTTTTTACAGTATTATACAGTCAAATTTTTGTATACAACTGTATTGTTGAAAAAGCTTGTAAAATAATGTAAAATTTTTATTTTTTATCAAGTTTGAAAATGACATTTTATACAAATGCCTGCTTCTTGTCTGTGTCACCATATTTGTCTACTTCAGCAAAAAGGAAAGAGTTCACTTTGATGTCCCTACTTCAGAAAAGTAGTTGGACGGGGTTTTTCACCCACCCATAGAGCACAGAAATAACTGCAAAGTGTATTAGCAGTACCATCTGTACAACTTGTTTCTCCCCATTAGTGAAATGTCTCTCCATCTGAAATTCACTAATGTTTCAGCCTAGGAAAATTGGGCTTAACTCTGCAAACCATCAAGAGAGAGCAGCAACTGAAAGCACTATTTGCTCTCATTTTATTTAACCTAAATTGATTAAGCATTAAGTGAGATTAGATTAAAATTTACACATTTGTGCTGTTCTTTTTACAGACTTAATGTCTGAAGTCAGTCTCACTTTCTGTGAGCTTTTCACACTGCTAAAGGGGAGGAAACAATTCTCAAAGCAAGTAGATGTGAAACTAACAAAAGAACATTTATGTATTTAAACTTGTTCACTGGCATTAATTATCACACTGGGTAGATCCTGCAGTCATGTTCTGCTTTAAGATACCCTATGTTCATCATTTACATACTTCCTATTGTGTCAGTGGTGCTTTTCATTCTGTTGCTTCGTAAACTCTAGTCCTTGAATGCTCTGGTGTTTCGCAAAAAATCACAAAAAAAGAGTCACAGGCACACCCCATCACTACCTCCCACCTCCAGTTTTGGAAAGTCTATACTGGTAAATATAGTTTATATATTGACAGCATTGTCTCAGTTGTACATCAAGTTGCAGTTCTTTAATAGTGATACAGCATTTTCTGACAAACTGAAGGCAGCCTTACCAGTGCTGCTTTGGCTTGGGGAAAAAAGCATCTCTGTGTCTTTGGAAAAGCTGGTCCATTTATGGTACCCAATTCCATTTTTACAAATTGAAGGCAATATAAATATTTACTGCTGCAATTCAAGTTTTACTAGGTACATTAGACATTGAGTAAATAAGACACTTTGAGTATATAACATGCAAATAACTGATTCCTTTCAAAGTGTCCTTATGTAATCCACCCTGGGAGATACAGTTCAAAAACATTTCCCTAAGTTCTAAGGTGCATGCTTCTTTGCAGAACGCGTGCAGCTCCTTTGAATGGCTTTGTGAATTAGATGACTGTCATCTTTACAACAGAACTGGTAAGGTCTCTAGTAAAGCAAATGGAGCACAAGCCACTTTTGTTTAAACACTGCTCCAGATGAGTACAAGAGCAATTTATGCTTTCTCTGGTAGTTGTGAATGCTGATCTTTAATACAGTGTTCTTCAACAAAGGACATAGTAATTCTGTTTATAATTTTTCTTTGTATTAAGAGTAGCTTGAATGCTGTGCTTTTGATTACTGATTTTCAAGCCCTGGGGCTCTGGCATGGACTTACTGAGTTGCTCTTAAATGCCGATTAACTTTCAGTTTTCCTGTCTTTGAATTATTGTTGCGTTGAAGATTTGATAGGCTAAAACTTTGCTGTGCATCAAGAAATTGAGAGGTTTGGCAGAGAGCTACTAATACTTGAAATAGAAAAAAAGCAGTTAATTCCAAGGAGTGATAACATTTTTGTGTGTAATAAAACTTAACCATTTTTTTCTTGGTTTTGCTGTAAGAGTAGGAATGAATTTTCCTTTAATGTAATTTAACTGTGAGCAGTTGGTTGTTACCCAGTGCATTAAAAAGGATTGTTGCTTGCATTTGGAGGGGATTTCGCTTTTATTTTTTCTAGTGATGGTTAGGAAGAATATTGTTTCTCTCATTGGCCTTCATTGTGTGTTACATCAATTTTGAGCAATCAGCCTAGTACCTGGGAAGAATTCCAGTTGTATTTGATGGTATTTAACAAGGTAGAACATGGTAATAATAATATATAATCAGAATTCTTCTAAACTTTCAGATTCCATTGTCTTTATGAGATTCTCAGGAAATTGAGAGGCTGTAGAGACACAGATTCTGCTTTCCCTTACTATGCTTGTCATTTTCATCCCTGAGTTAGTCTGAGCTGAGCAAGTCTTCTCCCAAGAAAACCTGAAATACGTACTGAACCTTACAGTTGTTCAGTACTTTATTTCTGCAGTTGAACACATTTTTGTTGCCAAGTCAAGGCTTAAAGTCTTAGGTATTCAGTCCCAGATAGCTGGAGAAGTACTCTGTTTTGAGACTACAGAACCTTCTGCTTTCTACTGTAGCTGCTTCCACACCTAGCCTTTACTCACCCCATCTTTAACCAGCATACATGGGTTCTCCGTTTCCCTGGTCACTGCAGTATTACTTCCATGTATCTCATCACATGTGATTGCATTTTTATTGAGCACAGGTGAACAGAATTGTAAGAAGTACCCTGGATGGGATTCTCTCAGGTTTTATACTCACATACATTCAAAGGAAATGCTTTTCCTAGTGCATCCAGGTATTGTGTTTGTCTTTTTCTCATGTAGTGTTTCTTAGCTACCTTCTTGAGAATTAATATACTATTAATTCTATTAATGATGGCCTAGAACTTGTAAGCTGCTACAGGAAGGAGTGAGTTTTGGTGTGCTTTTGGAAACAGTATTGTTTCAGTGGAGATAGCAGTGGAGAAGGATTGGCAGGTAAACAGGGATGGTTTTGGAGGGAAAAAAAGTAAATCTTGGGCATAACTTGATGGGTGAAGTTGTTGTGTTTTCTGATCAAGTAACAAGAGTGATATAAGCCTGGATGGAGGGGGGAGGCTTTGGCAGTTACTTATGTAAAATGATACTAGCGTGGCAGTAAGGCCCTAAGAGCATTGAGGTAATAGACTGATGTTTCTAAACATACTAAATGTTTCACATAGGAACCATCTACATGTAATAAAAGGACAGTTACGATAGTTTGAATGTCCTGTTTTTAAGACAAAGCACTTGGCTTTGCATTGTGTAATATCATCTAATTTTCTTGTGCTTTTTGTCTGTTTTATCTCCAGGAGATGCTCTAGTTGCTGTAAATGATGTTGATGTGAATTCTGAAAACATAGAAAGGGTTCTGTCTTGCATTCCAGGTCCTATGCAGGTACAGTAGTTGAACATTTACTCCAGCTGTGCTCTGTAAAAACTGATACTGTATCTAACCTTTTTTCCGTAGGAAACAGAATTCAGGTGGTCTTTTTCTTAGAACTTCTTCATCCACTCTTTAAAACATTGGTTGACTTCAAGCAAACTTAGAGCATAAATTTCAGAGTTTAATTCTGGTAAGTTTTGTGAAAAATAGGTAGGTGCAAGGAAGAGACTGAAGCCAGTGTCCCCTTAGAGACATCAGGCATAGTCCAGCAGTTACATGCTCTGTCATCAGCCTGAGTCAGAAAGCACATGCAACATTGTACAAAAGGTAGCAGCATGCTTGTGGGTTTAGACTAACCATAACGCCTGATTTTTTTTTACCCAGTGAGAGTATCAAGGGATTCTGTGCGTGCAGGATTCTGAGTATTCATGTTTCTGAGAACTAGTGCATACATATGTGAAAAAGCAAGTTTTGTTACTTTTCTTGCTCAGAAAACAACTTGATTATTACATTGCCACTCGCATCAAAATTAATTACTTGTTGTTGGATACAGGGAAATAACTGAAACCTGCAGAAACTTTTAACCAGTGATAAGGTGTAGTTCTGGGTAAAGATGGCAAGAATGGTTGCTTTGAGAGTTGTTCTTTTGAACACTGCTCTCAGCGAACGAAGGACAAGGTTATCTAATACTATGATGTCTTGCTCCTGGTGGGTAATAAATAGAGCTGGAGATGTGCAGTCTGGCAGCAGCACGTCTGAAGCAAGATACTCATGTCTAGCTTAAAAATACTGCAGGATAATAGTGGCTTTTTTTGTCGATTACTATTCTTAAAATGGTAATATTTGCTATGAAAATACTTAATATCTCATCGTCAATATAAGAGGCTTACATACCACAGGAGAGTAAAACGAAGCCTGAATTACTAAGTAGTGCTATTAAAGATATTTAAGAGCATTTAAATGGAAAAACTAGTACTGCTTTCTTATTTAAATAGAAAAGTAAATTCTTGGATATTTAAAGAGCTTTTAGATTAAATACTCTTTAAGGTCTTTCAAAACTGAACAGTGATGAAGATTGATAGAACTCAGGATTAAAAACTGATAGGAAAAAAACCCCAAAACCTGACCTGATGGTGTTTGTTTCCCCTAAACCTTCTGCACATATCTTTTTCTTCTCGCTGAATTGGAGCTATAATGAAGAATTAAGTAATAAAGAATTAGATAGGTAGTTTAGAATTAAACCAGGAGAGTATTAATTACCTTGGTTGTTAGTAGCATAAAATTAAGTAATTTGAATTACTCTGCTTAAATCCACTTCCTGGATTTAAGGAAGGTAAGGTAAAAGTTGCAGTTTAGGAGACTGAACAGGTTAAAATTATCATGTCTCTTACAGTATGCCTGTAAGCTCATGGTAGTTTTTTTTCAGGTAGAATATATGAAGTGATGATAATAATAGAAATCTTTTACTTTCCAGAGATGATAACAAGTTTTTTTAAACATGCTTCTGTTCACAACTTATGTAGTGCCTGTAAAACTGCATCTGCAACTGCAGTATGATTATTAGTATGTCAGGTCAGGAAGCTTTCCAAGATGTTTGACAGTATGAAGTTTGCCTAAGCTACCAGAGTTGTGGTCAGGTACTGGCAGAGCTCCATGGTAGAAGAACCTTGTCTTGCCTGTATTTGACCAAATATGGAGTTGCTGTAACTGTTATTTAATACAGAGTGATTAAAAAAGCAGAGGTTATAGTTTATGTAATTGTATCCTTGCTAGATCAGAGTATACCTATTACTTGTTGCTAAAATGCAGTGCAATCCTTTATATAGTAGTTACTCTTAATGCAGCATTAATGTTTACATTGTCAGTAAATCTGTCGAGTAGACAGCTATTACTTGAAATGTATAACTGGTTGTCATGTTGGCTTTCCAAAACCTTTTATTAAAGTGCAATTATTCTTTTTTTACTGTGCAGTTTGAGTCAAGCCAGAAGACTGCTGAAATAGACCAGTGCAGAATTTAAATACAGAGCTCTGAGGGGGGTTTGCAGTGTAGAACACTGTGCTGCTGAAGAAAGAGAGGGTGGTTGTTTCTAAGAATTAGTAATAAAGATGGCTTGTATGCAATCAAAATTGTTAATGTATTCTCATGCATCACATGTTGCAAAATATCAAAGAAAATGCAGTTTAAAGCAGTTTTACTGCAGTTATAGTTATTTACATAAGTGAAGTCAGTGCTTTTCTGGGCTCAGTATTAAAAATTACTGGAAGTAATTTCAGAAACTGACTACCTAGATTATCTCAGTTGCAGTATGTGGCATAACATCTCTCATTATTATATTTCCAGAATATTGTTCACCTTACCTCAGTTCAGGTAGGCTAGCTTCTAGGCATGCAAGATAACGTGATAGGCTGCAGTCTATACAGTTTTAAATTCCTGTCATCAAAATAGCTGCTGTTTCCTAACACCACAAGACAGAGAAGACAGAATAGGAAAGGGAAGATATTCTAAATAATATATTTTTCCTTACCCTGACACTTGGAAGTTGCAGAACCATTTTACCCAAAACTTTCTGAAAATACTTAGCCTAAGGCAGACATTCAGAATCAGAAATTTCAGCTTGAAATTTTGAGTTAGAGTTATGCAAACCATAAGCATATGGAAAACAGAAACTTACAACAGGAAATGGCAGGCAATCTTAAAAGGCAGGCAATGCCACCAGCTCTGGCTATAATAAAATCCATATTCTAAGACATGCAGCTTTCTTGCTGATAAACAGAAAGTATGCCTTTCGGCATCAGACCAACAGTGTCACAGCTACACTTTCTGTTTCTTACACTGACAAATGTTTAAGTAAAAATCATTAAGAAACAAATTATAGCAGCCTTCGATATATCTAAATGAGGCCCACAAGGGTGATAGAGAGACATGTAGTGACAGGACAAGGGGGAATGACTTTAGTGGTGAGGCACTGGCACAGGTTGCCCAGAGAAGCTGTGGCAGGGGGTTGGAACTGGGTGAGCTTTAAGGTCCCTTCCAACCCAAACTGTTCTGTAATTCTATGAAATTAAATACAGAGTGACCTTCACATCCTACTTTTCCAGCTTCCAGCAGCCAACGGTTACTTGCAGTCAGTAGTTACAGCAGTCAATGGTGACTTGTTGGATCACTTACAAGTTTGTACCTTCTCCTTTTTTAATCTAGTTCTTAAAATTCCTTTGACCTCCACAGCATCCTATAGCTGTGATATACAGAACTGATTTGTGTTACGTTTGTTTTTCTTGTTTTTCAGACTGCCATCTAATGAAGCACATTTCATAGTCGCAGGTTCCTGCATTTTGAGTAGTTAACTGACCATTTATCATTCCTTGACTTCAGAGAGCTCTGTCATGTTCTGCTTCTGTTGCATCTTTCCTAAGCAGAAAAGTTCCCATCCATGTACCTCATAGTTTGCTGCTACTGTCCCTTCATCAGTGCCTTCTTGCAGGTTGATTATAAATTCTTTTTTACAACTGTTCTAATGTCATAGTGTGCATGCTATACAGAGTTAGAATACTGATATTTTTTGTGCTTCCCCATTCTTCATTTCCTTTTCTTTTCCATTTTCTGCTGTGCATTGAACTGATTTTCTTTAGGAGAGATGAAATCAAAGTTGTGGAAGACTTCATCATCAGCATGTACAGAAGGATACTTTTGTAGTCATATCTAATCAGATCCTGTGTACTGCTCGGGATGAAGATTGATTTCTCCACCACCAAAAAAAGGGGGTGAGGGGGGTTAGGGTACAGAGAAATGTAGTTTCTCGGTAATTTTCTATTGCAGGATTTTCCAGCCTAGAATTTTTTTTTTCTTTTTTTTTAAGGCAGGAAATATATTAGAACTTGTACAATAATAGAGAGGAACAGAAAATGTCATGTTTCAAGCTGTTAGAATCAAGATTTGGAAAGGAACTTTTCAAATTGTGGAGAGAGATCTTTCTCAAAACACCGATTTTTCATCTGAGTGGGCAGTATTGTCTACAGGGGTGTGGGAGGCAACATGGATGCCTGCAGGAGGAGGAAGAGTTAGCATTCTGTTTGTCCCTATTTGTTTTAAGCTCTTGCTTGGATAGCCATCCGGTTGTGTCTCTAAGACAAGACAGACTCCGTTTGTGTTGCTTTATTTGTAATCAAGGGACTCAAAGATAGACCGCAGCAAGAATTACATCTGTGCGTCATTAGTGTAGAGACTGTAGCCTAAGTGTCATGAATAAGTGTCCACAGACAAGATGTAGAAGTTAAGAGAAATAACTGTTGAGCCTTGAGGAAATCTGCAAGAAGTTACACAGGGTATGAGGAAAATCCTCTGAAATACATGCAGATGGCGTGACAGAGAAAGATAACTGAGTCACTGGATGCCAGAGGAGAAAACGTACATCTATAAAACTGTGAATGATCAAGTTACTGGAACTTATAAAGCCACTGCTTTTAGCTGGGTGTTTCTGTTCCTTGAGTCCTGTTAAATGCAGTGTAATTAATCAAAACTGAAATGATGAGGAGGAAGCGAGGGATGAGTTACTGTCAGAGAAGAAACTGGTAGCACATGGCATGAGAGAAGGATTGAATGCAGTGCTGTTACAGGGAATCGGGAGAAAAAAGAGGAACAAGCTGACAGCGGCCAAAATGAGAGAAGAAAAGATTAATGAGAAGTGTTGGGAGGGAGTGAATGGGAAGGCAGCAGCCAATGCCGTAAATGTTGTAACTGGAAGAGCTGATGATGGCACTTCTCTCTGATCTAGTTTGACAGGCAGTGGGTGTTTTAAAGGATCATTATTTCTTGCTGGCACTCCTCTCTTTTAGTATGTGTATGCACAGTTACGAAAATGTAAATTGTCTGTATTTAAATGTATAAATTACCTCTGCTTGGGCTTTTGAAATTCACTGCAACTGGGAAAATCTAAACCTTTTTTGTTGCATCAATCATTAGGCTAAACTGTCACCAGCTTTAAAGAGAAGCAGGATTTAGTGTGATGTATTATGTTTAGAACTTCCCAGTCAGTAGGTATGTTAAGGATACTTCAAGGCAGATAAAAATCTTGAGTAAAAGCATATGAAGGAGGGAACTGAGAGTGTGCCTGCTTAGTCCAAATAGATACCTTTTTACTGACTTTGAGCAATGATGAAAACTAAAGTATCATCCAAGAAAATAAATCAGTTTATTCTTTCTGAGAATTACAATTTTATGCTCAGTCAAGAGCAAGGTATTTCTCACAAATGCTTCTTTCATACTTAGGTAGGTGTTCCAGCAGTGGTGAAATAAGAGTAATTCTTATTTTTTTTGGTGAATGAACACTTAATTCTAACATAATTTTTGTAAGGCAGTGCTCATAAAAAGGAGGTGTGTAAAGCAAATTTCCACACCAAGTGTGGATGTTGTGTTGCTTGTGACCCCTGAAATATACACTAAAATTCCTGGTGTTCACTTTATTTTGGAAATAAAAACACTATAAACAATATAATTTTTTGACAAAGTAAGCTTGATCATCGAAACTTTGTTATTTTTTAAGAGCAAATTCTCTGTGCTTTGCATCTTTTTTGTCTGAAGACAGAATGCAGCAAGTGGTGTAAATAATTTTTGTGCTTCTTGCTGGCTGTGTACAGTTGTTACATACAGCAGCAAAACTTATTTGCTGACTTTACAGTTAAAAAAATATAAGTTAATCTACTGAAACGTGGGCACATTGAAAGAATTGCTGCTGAGTGCTACAAGTTAACAGACTTTCAGTCTAATGTAAATTGATTTCCCTGTGCAAACGTACCTGTCAGTGCACTCGAATAGCAAAGCAATGTTCATGAAAGAGCCTTAAGGATAAATACTTCGAAGTGCTGACATTCTGAAAGAAGTCAAATATCGTGTGTGTTTCCAAAGCATGGTAATAGGTTTTGTGTTCAAACAAACCCCGGAGCAGTAAGTATATTTTTCCATTCTCAAACCCATAAGAATTAAGTATGAAAACACACCAAACCACATGCTTACTCATATGGTTCATAGAACATGTGATAGCTGCCTTTCTTCTTAATAATAGGTGGTTCTGTAATGCTGAATATTTATCTGGTTTTCTTCAAACAGCAGGAATTTTTGAATGCTTACATCTTTGTCAGTAAGACTAAGAAAACTTAAGGGCTCAAACTGCATTTATTCCATTTGGGATTAGAACATAATTGTAACAGCCTCATTTTCACAATAATTAATTATTTTAATAGGTTAAACTTACATTTGAAACGTCAGTATTTGAGCCTGAAGAAACTTCCCAACAAAGGTGTAAACGGGCACAGTCAAGTATGAACAATCTGGTTCGGCTTTTGTGGGGAGAAGATAGCATGGACCATCAACAGGCTCTGCAAGATGTGCCCCATATTGTTATGTTCCTCACACTGAAACTGGACTCTGAAACATCCAAGGATGAGGTATGTGGCCAACTAAATAAAACTGAAGACGAAAGGTAACAACTGACAACAGCAACTGCTACACCTTTTGATGTTAAACAAAAATAAATCTTACTGATCATTTTGAGTCATGAGTAGTCCATAAAGTGTCCATTTTGACAGAAATAAGGCCTGAAATTCTGGAGTGGGTGGGAATTAGCATCACTGTTGACAAACTCCAGATTTGAAATCTCTTTGGTGCTGAATATCTTTACATGAAGAGCCTTGAGGTGTTAACAGGCAAAGCAGAGATCAGTTAGGAAGGTCATTATTGTCTCTTAGATGCTCACTGAGCTGTTTTCAGTACGCCTCTCAAACTCGAACTATGAAATCTGTCTAATCAAAAAAATTTTCCCCAGCAGGAGCTGTTGGCAGGCCACATACGTAGTCTGTCCAACTCCTCCTGTTTTGAAATGCTGATGTGCCTTTTTGTAGAGGACTCTCCTATGTTTACTGTTTGCAACCAACTGTGGATTTTCACTTGAGTGACATTTTTGAGCTACTGGAGTTCTTTTCCTTTGTCCTGTAAAGCTTCCTTTCACATCTCTTTCCTTTTCATGTTCTTCAGAAGAATGTTGCCAGTGTAGGTATAACCCATTGTAAGTTTTTGTGTAGATGTTGTTTGTGATGTAGCCATAGCTACAAATACTCCATTCAGAATGCAGGGACACAGAACAGTGGGGCGGGCTCAGTTTGGCTTCTTACCCTGGCTGAGAATGACAAATGGACAAAGGGGACTATTTGAGAACAGACATTTGGAATAAAACTCTTCTCCCCTTCTGTCAATTCAACTTAGGTTATCAGAGTGCACTAGTGATATTATCTGATAAATTATTTGATATGAAGACATCAAACGAGGCGCAAGTTTTGCCAGTCCCCAGGGACTGGTGTGGCATGAAGAGCGATGGAGTGGGGAGCAGAAAAAAGACATTTTCCTTTTACTACCCTGAAGTTAATCCTTAAATCCAGTCAGTGTCCATCCCCTCTCTGAGACGTCTTTTTTTTTTAATACAATTTTTCAAGAGATAGAAGTCTGTATTGCTCTTTTGGTGTTGTGTAATAGAGAAAATGTGTTTCAACCACACATAATGGAGTTTAATTTGATTTTCTAGAGACAGGGCTGGGGAGGAGAACTGTAGAAAATTACATGATGTCATAAAAAACTGTCATGATATCATATAAAAACTGCTGTGAAGTTTGCAAAATCAAGTGGTTGAAGCTAGGAAATGACAGATTTATGGCTACTTGTGCAACTCTAATTCAGCCCTTTTGTACGTACACAGCATGATGTTGTCTTGAGTATTACATTTTTTCTGAAAGATGCCTGTCTTACGCAGAAGACAAGGCGGACAGATGAGTGTGTATAATTAAAGCTTATTAGGCAACCATAAATCCAGTACTTCCTAACTCTGGACTACTTGATTTTACAATACAATAATGCTCTTAATGTAATATTTTTAAGGTAGCATATGCTTCATTATATATTATGGCAGGATACTACACTCTAAGCTTTGGTTTGCAGTCCTTTCCAATTCTGTTTAAGAGACTACATTTTTTCATGGGAGGTACCTTCAGCAGAAGTAAGTTTACACAAGTGTCTGTCATAATTACTACTTTTTTTAATAGCATTGCAACAAGGCAAGGTCATTCTGTGCCTTTCCGCACCTGGAGACTGCTTCCATTAAAACGTGATAGTGAGGTATTTTTCTGCTTTGGTGTTTCCCTATAATAAAAAATGAAAAGAGCTCAATTAACTGCAAATTAAATAAACCCAAGATGCTTTATGAAAGTGAACTTACACATTGCAAATAGTTCTCTTTTCAGTTGCAAGTTTGTAGTGCAAGACTGCTATGTTATGTGGCTAGAACAGCTATGGATGGTTGCTGTAAACCTAAAGACCAGTGTTTTCTTGGCCACATGAACTTCATGAAATACTGAAAATATGTATCGCAGGGCCTCTGGCTCCTCTGTTGGTAGGTGATAGATATGCGAATGCCTAATTGCAATTCCTGCACTTCGGAGTAAATGCAGGAAGAGAAAGCAGGAGCTCTGCTTTCTTGCCCCATTATTGCTTTACACTCTCCCAAGAAACAGGATTAACCGTGAATGTTGAGCGGAGGTAAAAGAGGGATTGTAATGCGCTTATTCTTCCTTCATACCATGGAACAATTGTTTCTTGAGAAGTTCTGGCAGCTAGGGAGCCCCAGATGGTCTCTAATGTTGAGAGATGCTTCGCTGGTGCAGTCAAGCTCTTTTTTTAACATTTCTGAACAAAAGAATGCTGCCTTCTTCTGCCTTGTCTTTAATTTTATTTGGTGAATGGTAATAGACATTTATCCTGCAGATGTCCTGTTCCAGATTTAGTTTACAGCAGTACTTCAAATTAGCAGTGAAGTTACTATACACCTATGCCAAATTGCACAATAAAAATACAATGATCCTTTACTAAGCTGCTTTACCCATGTCCAAGGGAGACATGGTATGTGGATCACATCCATGTAAGCAATGGCAACGAAAGCTAGTAACTAATTCTTCCACTTGTGAGCTTTTGGCACCTAAAAATAGAGTTAATGAGCTCTAAGAGTTGTGAGCTGTAACTACTCAACTGTAAAGGAAAGCAGTATTAGAAATCGTTTGGGATGTGGGGGTGTCCCGTATGACAATGGTTTCAGTAAGTATGGCTATCTTGTCTTTTGTGTGTTTTAGTTCAAGGTAGATATTACAGTTACAATGTACGTTGTTCGTACAAGCATACAAACTACACATCTTTATGTGTTTGAACTCGTTTTGGTGATGCCATGTTTTAAAATGAATGATGTTCCTATTCCTCCTACGTGATAGTATTTTCTGGAAGTATGTGTTTAGCATACTTGCAAAGTAGGTATTAGCGAATAGCTGTTAAGATAGCTTGGTTCATGCAGACACTGACTTGTACTTCCTGTAGCTTTTCTCTCCGGTTTTATAATTTTTGAATTAATCTTTAAGAATACATAGTTGTCTTTCATCTACTGTTTCTTTTTTAATTGTACTTAACATGCAGTTTAAAGACTATTGTCAGTGCAGTGTGTTTGAAGGTTATAGGTTTTTAGCTGGTTCGCACTGTTTTGACAGTTTCTTTTAGCCATTTCTTATGTTGTCAGGACTGCACTAACACATTTTTTAAAATGCTTTTTAGGCTCAGTTTGAGAAATGGATAAAATAAAAAAGAGAAGCTATTTGATAAGCCATTAGTTTAGACAGTCTGTCCAGGTTTGAGATTTTTGGATTGAAGGAGGGTTTATACTTTTGAAGAAATAAGCTACTTCTTATTTATTAATTCCATTGTCATTGTTCTATGAACTTTTGCCTTGCTTTGAAGACAGTTGATCTTGCATGGTGGTGTGTGCTGAACCTTGCTAACTCATTAATGTATATCTATGATAACAGCGATGACCTTTTGTTACAGTTGTCTTTTCTTTCCCTGGGAAATGAATTTTGTGTGAAGGCCCCAGCTCATAGTGAGGAGAAAGAAAGGCTCCTTCTAGCCCTTTGTAGTGCTGTAATTAGGAAATGGCAGGGTTTTTTCCATCTGAGAGGTTCATTCAAGAAAAAAAAGTCCTTGTTACTAATGAGTATTTGAAAATAGAGCTAATTAAATTGGGTAAGAATGCAAAGTTTGCCAGGTCCTTCTGTAATTAAACTTTATATTCTTTTAATCTTGATGAAGGAAAATTTTCTAATGGGTATTGGCACTGGCTGGATGTGCTTAGTGTCATAAATAGGAAAGTTAATCATGTCTGTGTTTCTTTTGTTTATGTAGAAAGATAATTTACTGTACTCAGCACTGGATATGCTTAATAATGCCTGCATTATTTCTTGTCTGTCACAATTTGGCAGAAAGCAATAAGTGTGGAGAAACATTTTGATTGATTGGGGGTTTTTTAGTTTTCGGTTGGGTTCTTTTGGTGACTTTGGTTTTGTTTTGCTTAACTAACGCTAACTTTCTTCACAGCAAGAAATCCTTTATCAGTACCCTGTATCAGAAGCATCCCAAAAACTGAAAAGTGTGAGAGGAATATTTCTCACACTGTCTGACATACTGGAAAGTGTTACTGGTACCCAGATTATCAGGTAAAAGTATTTGCAATGTAATGTGCTGCTACTCCTATTATTTTATACATATGTGTACAGAAAACCACATGTGGGTCATGCATCAAGTTCCAGACAAAAGAAGAGTGACTCTACCTGTTAGGCAGGAATACTTTAACTAGAACAGCGTGCCTAAAGTTGGGCTGCTCACCCAGGATGTACGTTGATTTAGGGGAATTTCTTTGTCATGGGTGGCAATGACTAGGATTTTTAGTTTGGTGAAATTGGGTTTAGATCCTTCCTTAAATCTCTTAAAGCACCCATATCTAAGCTGGGATTCTGTGGCACCATAGTGTGGAGGCTGAAAATTCTGCAACAGCTGCAATCAGATTTCTAAGAGTAAATTATCATTATTGTGTCTGCATACGTATGGTGTAACTTTTGAGGTGGGGATGTTTATTTCTTTGTAGTTATTTGCATTTTAAATATATAATTTGTTTTGTTTGGAAAGCACTTTTGGTAACATGAAGGAAAGAAATGTTTTTGTGACCTGCAGAAATACTAAGGTATTTCTCACCTAATGAAATAACACTTTTGTTTTATTTAGCACCATCAGTTTTACTGTATGAGTGAAGAAAGTTACTCGTGGAGCCATATCCTAAAAATGAAGTTCCTCAATCTTTCAAGCTTAAGCTTGTTACACTTTTTTCACTTTGCAGCAGTGTCATGTTATTATTTAAAATTTCTAAGGTGATAGTAAGAAAGGTGAGGGCTTACTATAAATTTAGTGTTTGAGATATTTACAGACCTTGGTTTTAGCAGCAACCAGTACATTTAATGTGATTACCTGGTGCATAATGTATGATTTATTGCTAATTTGAACCTTGGGTCTAATTCTTTTTCATGTTCTAATTCACTCTGTGGTTCAAATGAAAGTTCTCTTCGTCTTTCTGAGATTGCTGTGCTTCGTGGAGCAATTTTCTATACAAGGAGGTAGCATGAGAGTTCAAGCTTGTGTTTATCACTCAGGTAGTATGTTCAGATATCTCTTGGGCTTGTTTGCAAAACATGGAGTCTTTTTAAATGACTCTGTGAGTGACTGCTATGTTCAGAACCTTCATTAGTACCTCTGGTTACCTCACTGTGATCTGAAATGACATTAATTTTGTAAGTTGATTGTGTTAAAAGCTGGGCAGGAAGACCTTTAAAGAGCGCCTGAGTGATTCAGAAGATGTCTGTGGCGCTTCAGTAACAGTCGTTCACTTGGAAACATTGTTAATACTGGTGTGATCTGTTTGGAACTGAAATCAGAGAGACTTCAAGTTCTTTAGTAACATCATTACCTAGCCTGATTGTATGCATCTGATTACAGATGAGCATTAAGTCTGCATATAAAATACATATAAATCATTCTGGCTTATAAAGGTGATGTTTTGTAGCTTCATAGTGTTAACAGAAGTACTTCTGGTTTAATTTTTCTAGTTCCTCCCTTTTCTTATGCGAAAAACTGGTTCAGGTTGTTTACTGGAAAGAAGCTGACAAGTTGCTTGTAATTGGTCTTCCTGAAGAAAAGTGAGTTTCAAATAAGATGCTCTGTTTTCCTTTTAATTTCATTTCCTATTGTGTGTCCTCAAGTTGTACTCTTCTATCAAAAAAGCAAGAAAGGGAGGGCTTACAATGCACTCTTTTTACTATAACTAGTCCCTATTCCCATGATTCCACTTTTTTGATTTATCTTATTCACATCTTTTATATATTCATTGTTACAGTTTCTTTTTCATTGCCTCTAGAAGGAATAAGGTCTCACTAGATCTCAGAAGTAGGTGTAGTTTAGAAAACAGTGATTGTCAGTGTTTGGTAAAGTCAAGTCTTGATTAGACGCTACTGAATAGCAGCAGTAATATTATATATTTATGTGTTCTAGGACTTTCCTTCCTCTCCCAGCTTTACTACCATCTGTGTCATTATGGGCAAGTCACTTAAAGGAAATCTCTCACTGAGTCTAATGAAGAACTTTTTGTTTGCACTACATTATTAGTTAAGAACAGAGCTCTTCAGGAGATGCCTATGCTTATTCATAGTAAAGATATTATAAACTTAGCTGTACATTTGAATTGTTTTTTTTTTTCAGTGTGCCACTTGCTCAGCTGAGGAACATGATTGAAGATGTTGTCAGGACCTTGAAATTCATGTATGGTTCTTTAGACAGGTGAGTTCTTTCACAAGTATTTTCTTTTCAGTCATTTATTTTTCATTGATGCTCACTGAAGACAGCTAGTAGTGGTAATGTTTACATGGAGTTTCTTTGCATGTTCCTTTACACTTGCACAAAACCCAGGATTTTGTTCTCCTTGCCTCTTTGTTTCAGTCTTAACACAAATTAAGACACTTTTTAAAACAGTCTGTTGATTCAGAAAGTTTTGTCCTTGATTACTTTAAATCAGTCATGTAATTGAAGTCACTGGATGTCAACAACACTCTGCAAATGTTACCCTTTGCACTGTTTGTAAAACATAGGTATGAATCAGTGGGGTTTTTTTAATAAAGTAAATGCACCAGACTTCACAACCTCATTTGGCCGAGTGACTTGTCTGTGTCTGCATTTGGAAAACACACAGAAAATGTTCAGTCTGACTGTAACCTAAATAGGCCAAGGTAGGCTATTCACGTGCTTGCATTCAGTTCAAGGTTAACATCTGTGTGCCACAGAGAAAGAAAAAGAATAATTTCCAAAAGGATGAAACTGATCATTGTTGCATGTTAAGTTGCTCTAAGGTACCTGCTATTATACTATGCTGCTTTAGCTTTTCCTTTGTTTGTAGGTACTGCCTGGATTAGCCTACTGGGTTTTTTCATGTTTAAAAAAACCCCAAATCCAAATGTAGTATCATGCTGTAAAGAGCTGCTTTAAGCACAGCAGGTTATATAGACAAGCTACAAGTTTCTCTGTTATTCTAACTTGGAGTTCATGTTTGTTCAGTGCTTTTTGCCAGGTGGAAAATGTTTCTCGCCTGGATCATTTTTTCAACCTGTTCTTCCAGCGGGCGCTTCAGCCTGCAAGACTCAAGTCAAATGCCAGCCCCAGCACTCAACACTATGATACTTGCAGTGCATTATTCTTAAACAGTCTCCCAGGCTTGCGCTGGCTGACGTTGCCGCAGGAAGTCAAGGTAATGTGTTTTTTAGAACTTTCTAGAAAAACTTGTATATGAGAGGCCAGAAAATTGATGCAGGTATCTGCTGCTGTTAGCGTGTAATTTTCTGAAGCCCTTTGCCCATCCCAGACCACCCCTCTTCCTACAGGATCCTTTATTTCAGTTTGAAACTACACAATCATTCTCACAAGAAGCAGATTGCTATTATGAGCATAGTTTGGTGACTAGTTATCTAGGAAGAGAACATGTTGACAAAAAACTTTAACTTTATGTAAAATACATATACACACACCTCTCTAACAACCAGCATATGCCATAGGGAAAGCAGCCCCTGGCATGTAGCTTTATGTTCGATTTTGACCATTTAAGGGTTTTTCCAGTTAGAAAATATTACTCCAGAAGCCTTTGTGTAACTTGTAATTTAAATAGCTGTTACAGAATCAAAATAAATATCCATACATCATTTGTTTGACACTGTAGGAGGTACAGCTTTTCAAGTCAATGGAAGAAAGATTCAATGCATTTTCATTTTCCAGCCTCTTGAATGTTAGTGAATCTAGGATTCATTTTTGCCTTTGTGATTTTAAGGTATTTTAACTCTACAACTAGGAAGTTATTTTCCATATCACATGAAGAGTTCTTTGCATATTATATTTGAGTCAATACATCTATAGCAGTTTTTAAAAAACTTCATAGGGAAAAAATCACTAAGATGGAATGATATTTAGAATATGTTAGTCTTGTCATGGTGGAGTTTGGTTTTTAATGAGTATTTCCCATGATTTAGTGCAGACAAAACAGCTGGGAAATTTTAAACACGAGTTTTCCTTCATGGATAGACCCAAACTATTTGTAAGTTTGTAGATAGCATAGTTAAGGCTAGCTGTAATTATTAGACAATGATTCTAATCTGAGCTGACAATAAGCTCCGTTATCCAAGCTTATTTCATCAACAAAAGAAATGAACACTGAACCAACTGAAAGTAAAGAGGGCTGTATGGTGGAAAATTGAAAGTGGTTTTCAGAATGGGTCTGCAAAAGGACAGAGTTTAGATGTTAAAAATTACCTTCTGCAGTGGCATGTTCTTTAATTGATAGGGTCTGTACTTGAGGATAATATTAACTAGGACTTTCCTAGTGTTGTGATTTTTCCATTTAAATAAGACCTTGTGTACAGATTTCAAAAGTGTGCTTGGAGGGGAAGGGATGAAGTGGTAAGTCTGTCAACTCTACTGTTGTCAGGATTTGCAGTTATTTCAGGTTTGCTAATATTCAGTAATGTAAGTTGCCATGGACATTACGGCGCTGACAGATGCAGAGCTTGCTTGCTACCAAACAGATTTCTGTCTGCTGGTTTAGTCTTTTCTCTCTTTTCTCCAATATATGGATTGTCTTCTCCTTTACCTTGAGCAGCACACTGATAATGATTTAGTTCTTTCTACCTTGACCCATAGGATGCTTGAATGTGCTTGAGGCCAATATGTTTGCAAAGATTTTAAACTTCTGCTTTTATAATATGTATGTATGAACACCCTATTAAACACATACAGAAGTATCTACGAATGTCTCAGAAAAGTTCTTTTCATGTCATACTCCAGAGCTAAATCTGCTATCCAGGTGACAAATGTAGTGGTACTCACATAGTCCTGTAATATGCTCGTCCACTCACTTGCAAAATCCATGCTGCATAACTGAAATGTGTTATTCACATATGAAGAGACTAAAACATTTATGCAACACATTGTTGTAGAATGTGATCAGTCAGCAGCCTAATATACATTTGAAATGCAATTTAGTCCTCCTCAATCCATTGTCAGCATTTTTGTCCTATGCAGAAAATGACTTTTTTTCTTGAACTGTTTAGTGATCAATTTTATTTTCCTTTGTGCTTCCTTCTTTTTTTTCAAGTTTCTGTAGAAACACTCTCCTACACTTTGTTCTCTAGTTCAGCTTGCAGATTTGTTTCTCAAACAATGTAGTTGATATTCATGATACAGATACTGCTTTCCAGAATTGTCTGAGGTCATCCCCTTTTCCCAGAAAAATTTTTGTTGCAGAAGATGAAATTTCCGGTTAAGTTTTGGTGAAGATCTTTATATTCTCTAAAGAATATAAAACTAAAAGTGTCAGTTCTTTATTGGGCAGAAAGCCATTTATATTTTAACCAAGGAAAGGTTGAGACTGGTTGGTTGTCAACTGCCAACAGCCTCTCTGCCATTTCTCTGTTCAAAAACTGGCTGTATTTCAGTTAGAGGCACCCTGTAAATACATCCCAAGAAGTTTGTAATGATGGATTTTAGGTTCTTTTCACTGAGAAGCACATTTATGTCAGGAACTTCTTTCAGTGCCTAGTGCCATGTTCTTTAAAGGAAGGTATTTTTAGTAAAACCTATATTAACCAACAGCTCGTGTGGTTAGAGAAATAAGCCAGTTCAAAGCGTTTTCAGTAGAACAAAGATAATGTGTGAGAAAGTTTGGCAATTTCCATAGAGACAAAAACTACATCCATTTGAAAAAGATTTTTCTAATAACTCAGTTGGCTACAATAGCTTGCCAGATTTCAGAGCTTTCTCTAGCCCTCATGTTTTAAAGCACTCTGAAAGTAAGAGTGACATCTCCTTTATACTGAACCATGGGTTCAGCAAGCACGCAAGCAGAGAAATGTTACAGCTTCAAGGGGGAAACACACAGCCATTAAGAAGGATTTTTCTTTAATCTGATGCATTGAGGTGTTCCTGATACTGGATATTAGTACCGAAAAGTGTGTGTAAATTTTCATCCATTCACTTTGTACTCATGAATCATCATCTTCTGAGACTAGCAGGACGGTGCACACCATGCTATTGTAAGCTCATGTGTGGGAAATCTCTACTAAAATTCACTGCTTAAATATTTCAGGTGGAGATTGACACAGCACTGAGTGACCTGGAGGCAGCTGACTTTGCAGAGCTGGTAAACATTTTATTTTTGTCGTTTGCATTGTACAGGATCTCTTTGCCTTGATGTCATGTTCAGTAGTTTAAAAAAGTACTAATTCCAAATTAATCCATTCTTCTTAATCAAATATGAGCTTTCTGGAACTTACATTCCAGAACAGTTATTCTAAATTTGTATTCTTCATAGGCATGTTAGAATTGAGCATAAAGACAATTTCGTTGATCACATATATAGCATAACAATTTGGGACACATAAATTCTTAATTACAAAAAGTTACTTAATGACTCTTAAAACCTAAAATACAAGGTAGGCAGACATACAGTCCATCTTGCAAAAGAATTGAAAAAAATAAGTAAAACCACTGTACTAAACAACTTGGATGATTATTTACAGAAAGCAGTGTTCATACGTTGTAGCTCATGGGGCAGAAATTGATTGCACCCACTTGATGTAAAATACACTATATCCACCTAAAGGTAGTTTACTAATCTGAGAGTATTGGACATCTAGATTAAATGATCCAAGGAATGGGTATATTTGGGGTAAAATATGAAATACTGGGGGGGGGAAATGCTCTGACTTGGAAATTTTACTCTAGGGGGGCCTCTGGTGTCGGTAGTTATGTTTCAGCTGTTTTGCTGTTAAGAAGTCAGAAATAGCATAACCTAACAAAAATAGTTTATGGACAGATTAGAACTAAATAGGAAATCTGTTATTTTTGAGCTGGAAATTTTTAGAGAAAATAGTAGTGACATGAAAATTGACAATGGAGGGTAAAAACTTAGTAATTCACTGAGCTGTTTAGTATTAACTGTTGCACTGATAAGGAGGTCAAAAATGAAAGTTTGACATGAGATACTGATTACAGTTGAATTAGGTGACTTGCATTCAGTAACTAAAGCAAAAATTCTGAGTTAAAAATGATACTATACTTTTTTTCCCCACAGTCTGAAGATTATTACGACATGAGAAGATTATATATGATTATGGGCTCTTGTCTTTTCTACAAGGTAGTATCAGTGATAAGACCTAAAGATTTAGGAAATGTGTCTGGAAATCTAAGCCAGTCATGGAATAACTCTTTTAAGAGCCTCACAAATACGTAAAAAATGTATGATGGCTTTAAATATGTATTTCTAGTAAGAGACCTACAACTCAAACACCGTAACAGAAAAAAATCGGTGTCAGGAAGTGGTAGGTGCTATATGATAAGTACAAACAAAATGCTTGTATGAAACTGTCTCATGGGAATTTTGCAGGATATGATTCAAGGAGAGACAGTAGTAAGAAAGTAGTAAGAGTCAATTCAAGGGAGTCTGTATGAGATCCTAATAGGAATTTTTTGGTTCATTGCCATTTCTTTAATAAAGGTAACAGGTGATCTGTCCTTAATCTGTCTTTAAATCAAAGACTTGAGGAATTGTATTGACAGCTTTTTTCACTTGGGCCTCATTTGTAAATTTATGTATCATTATTAAATGTAGACAGTATATTTAACAATATAAATAGGAAGGTAACAACCTTTCCTTTAAGAAAATTACATTTTAAGGATTTTATCATGCCTCTGCTCTTTATGCTGCTAGCATTATGGGACTAAACAGCTGGCACAGATGGAACTGCTCAGTATCTACTGTGGCAGCTTTTTAACTGTAACACCCTTAGTGCTAGAAATGGTTTTATACTGTATATCATCTTTGGAAATTTTATTAATTCCAGTGACAGCTTGCTATTTTTGGAGAGAGAATTAAATGAGAATTAAAGCACCTTAACTCTGTAGCTGTTTTGCAAGTTGTTAAAGCTAGCGTTTCGCAGCTTGCCTTTGATAACTTGCATATATGCTGATGTTTGCCTTCTTTATATTTCAGTATTCCAATTCTTCAGATGTGTTTCAAAAGCTTAGTGTTATCTGTTGTACAAGTGTACACCAAAAAGACAGTCTGTGCCTGAAAGTTTACAGTCTCAGTGCATGTGGAGTGTGGATATCTCTGTGCGAAAAGCACTTTTAAGTGATAAGTGGTGATGCTGTATTTCTTACTGAATACACTTCCTTTTCTGTGTTCAATTAAGGGTTACTTGATTGGTAATCACTTGCCAAAGGAAGATCTTACTGATATAGGTTTATATTGTCGGCACTATTGTCTGTTACCCTTGGCAGCGGAACAGAAGATCAGTCAGTTAGTGATATGGCGGGAAGTATTTCCATATCATCATATCCAGCCATGTGAAGTTTCAGCTATTACAGGATACAGGGAGCCTGAAGCAAGATACTTTTTACTGATAGTTGGCTTGGTAAGTTAACATCTGCAGTGTGTCTGTTCTCCAATGCTCTGTTTGGCTGTTGTGTGTTTTCTGTTGTTCAGTAAGATCAACACTTTCATGCATTTTATTGAGTAATTTTACAAAATATTTCTGTTGTAGCTGTCTTGTGGGATAGAACCTCTCAGAAAGTAGCACTATTTCTATATTTTTAAAACTTGGAAGTTTGAGTATAAATTCTCCAAAGGCTAAGTATAAACCAAACACTAATATTGCTACTTCCATATTTACAGAGATACTTTATGCTGTGTGTCCTGCTAGAGGCGGGAGGCTGTGCATCGAAAGCAATTGGGAACCCAGGACCAGACTGTGTATACGTAGATCATGTCAAAGCCACTATACTTCAACTGGAAGGAATAGATGCCAGCATAGAGGAAAGGCTAGATTCTCCCTCCATCCCACCTTTATCTTGTGCTGACTGGTTCCTTCCTGGAACGCGTGACAAATCCGAGAACTTGACCACCTCACCCATGCTCAGCAAGCTACAAAATACTCTGAAATCAGGAGCCACTCCAGCAAGCAAAAGGACCCTGTTTGGTGACTCATCTTTAATGACACGTAAGCCGAGCCCTACGAGGAGCAGTAGAGGACCTGACCATGGTAATGAAGGTCCTGCGGAAGATGAAAGCAGTAATCCACAATCTGTAGTGGATCAGGTCTGAGAACAAAGACAAAGAGTATCCATAATATTCTGGCGGGCTTGGGGGAGGTGGCAATTCTTTTGAAAACTCACTCAAGTAACTCTTAAGACTAAATTAAAGAGCCCCTGAATTCAGTAGGAAATACTTCTGTTGCTTTGGGAAGCTTGGGTCAGCCTCAAAGCCATCACATTTTTTTATTTTATCATTGCTTGTAAATTTTGGGGTTTTTTTCATAAGTCAAAGTGGGCATAGTTGCATTGGAAGCAGCAGAAATGGTTGGGGAATACCCCAAAAATAATAATAGTGTTAATAATAAGTTACCAGAGCAAATTGCTGCACAGTTGTGCATGCTTCTAACCCATTTTAGTCTAAAATAGGCTGCAAAATACACTTATATAAATTAACTGTTTAGGCCTTTAAAAAAGAAAATGCTGGGGTTTTTTTATGAGCAGCTGATCTGTTTGTTTGATTCTGTTCTTCTGTTTGCTGCTTTTTCTCTCTTAGTTCATCTCTATGCTTGTTTTTCAGGCCACTAAAAAAAAACATACCCTACCAAATCCATTTAATTTAGGAAGCCTCAAAAAGAATCTTTCAGAGAAAGATACAGAACTTCTTAATGCTGTCAAGTAAGAAATGATTTTTTTAAGTATTTAATTTTTAAGGCCAGACTTGGATCTTTCTTAAATATGCACAGATCACTGAAATTCCTGCACCATTTTATTCTAACCAAAAGTTTGCTATGCAAGGATTCTCAAAAGTGAAGCTCTTAAATGGAGAGCTTAATTAGAAAAGACCACTATTTTTCAAGAATATGTCAGTAGAATATATGTACTTGTCTATACATATGTGACCTTGGAAGTTCAAATATAAGAGTTTTTGGACCATTCATGCACCATGTTGCCTCCCTGGTATCTCTAGATAGTTATACAAAGGATGAAGAAGCCGTGATCTTCCCAGGTCTCACTTGTTGCCTGTGACAGTACAGTCTGCTCTGGAGTTTTGTTTGATCTCTAATGAAAGGTTTGCTTCCCTCCCCTCCCCCCAAAAAAAGAGCTTTTACTTCTCCTTTTCTTTGTTTTTGGTGAGAATTTTTGAGAACACATGTGTAATACCGTCCTTGTTACCATAGTTTTTTGCTTTATTTTTAAATTGAGTGCTAACAGTCCAGACTACCAGGATTTCCTTCATGTAGAAATAAGCACCTTTTGAATGTCTGTTTCTACTTTTGTACTGCACTGCAGTTACCAGAAAAACAATTCTGTCTTCAGAAACAAAAGTATATTTTGTTTAACTGAAGTTTCTTTCCAAAATATTTTATTAAATGAATGCTCCTATTTATTTTTATGTTTAATTTTAAGGTTGACATCTGGTCCTGAGAATACCCTCTTCCACTATCTCTCCTTGGAAACGATGCAAGGAATCTTTATCACTCCAACTCACAAAGAAGTAGCACGGCTCGGTGGCTCCATCCACCCTCAGTTAATTGAGAATTTCTATCGTTGCTGTCTTTCAATTCGAGACATTTTTCAGCAGTCCATGAGGAAAGAAGTATGGAGGCTTTGTTTTCTGGTTTTCTGTTTACAATCTCAACACAGTATTTCAACATTGTTTTCACTTCATTATTTAAGTAACTCACTGACAAGTGTATTTGCATGTGTGTGGTTGCTTTTAAAGCTCCTGATATTTTTAATTATGGGCAGGTTCTTTCTCTGACCATCCAGCCAAGTTTGCATGCAGTTATGGCATTCTTTCCCACTAAGGGTGCCCTCAAAATAAGTAGTCCATGTCTCCAGTATTGTATTTTCTTACTCAGTATCATATTAGGAGTCTTGTTTGTAACTTAGCTAAAAGTTTCATACTGTGATTTCAAGAACTGTAAGTAGCAGAAGAGGGGTTTTAGCCATTTTAATGCTGCGAGAAGATTTCAGATTGGCAGCAAAAAGAAATTTAGGCCCTCTTTTTTCACAGAAAATGTTTAATATGAGCAGTGACAGGGCGACCTTCCCTCACTGTGTTGTCAGTGTCCGAACAGTGACCTAAAGAGGGCTTCTGACCATGAGGTGGTTAGTCATTCTTGGTGTCTTTGGTCTCTAATACTACTCAAGATTGCTTACCCAAGGTTCACCATCCACTAATGTCTGTAATCCTTTGTTCATGGAGATACTGGTCTAAAAGAAGTCTGGCTATAACGATTGATTCCTCTTAATTATGCTGCCAGATCTCTTGGATTCTAGATTAGATGGGATACCAGAATAGGTGAGGCTGTTTTCCTTTCTGAAGATACCAGTCCAAGACTTGCTCTTGGCTTGGGCTGAATTCTGATTCCAGATGCCAGAGCTTTATGTGAGTACTTAGATTAGACTTAAAAATGGACAGATCTGATGTCAACACCTGTATTGCTTTGTGTTCGACTTTACTCCCAATGATCTGTTTAGAGTAAGGTGGTAGTAGTAATGCAGAAATCTAAATGATAGGTGTAAGAATCCATTTATGAGATCCACCCTTCAGCTCAAACACTTTGTGTTCAAAGTACACTCTGTTTTGCTAAAAGTCTGTTTTGTTAATTGCACAGTTAATTTTTACTGACATCAACCAAATTAGGATAACATTTTGTCTGTGCTAAGTTTGTGTCCTGTTTAGTTGTTTTGGAAAAGAGAAATAATCAACTACAAACCTAAATGGAGTACTGTTTCTCAGTTGGAATAACTGCTTATCAGTTGTAATTTTTAGATCCTAAAGTGACGATCCAAGTAAACGAAACGAGAATTGGGAAGTAATAGTACAAACTGAATGAACATCATTTGCAAATAGCAGTATACTTTTTTTCTTAATGTTTTCTTGAAGTTACCAAAAAAGTTACTTCTCATTAGACGGATGTGCCTTGTAAATCATCTAGGAATTTTTAAGTGTTAGAAAAACAGGGAATTTGGTGAATTGTTTTGTTAACTTCTTACAAGCCTGGGGTTTGGCTGAGAATTTTGGCATTGAGACATTAATTTGGGCACTTTTGTTGGATGATGTAGAAATGCAAAAGCAAGCAGAGAAAATACACAAATACCTCTTACCATCAAAGTGCTTTGGTTATAACTGATAGTTTACAGTTCAAACCAAAAAACCTGAATAAAGAAATCGTTCAACTATTAAGGATAGATCATAAAAAGTGAAAAACTCATGCTTGAAAGTCAAAACTTCTGTTTTGGCCACAGCTATCTCAGTACATGTTTTCCTGGCTGCTTAAGAAGTGAGTACAGTAGGCAGCAGCTGGGTTCATTCTGCTCTGAAAATCAGAAAATCACCACATGATGAACATGTGTTGCAGAACAGAGTTTTTCTTTTTGAGACATTTGAGGCAGTTTTTGCAGGTTGCCTCTAACGATTAATACTGAAATTGGCAGGTTGCATGAGGAGAATGTGAAAGAATCAATAGAAGTTTTCCTTGTTCATAGTGCACAACAAGAAGGTCAAATATATAAATGTACAATAATGCTGCTTATTCTTTGACATCAGCTAAATATTGTTATAGTTTAGGATTTGTAAAATTGTGCCAATAATGCAAAATTATTGTAAACTGATCAATAATTGGCTTTGCCTCACTTTTTGAGACCTGAAGATTCACAGTTTAACTTTTAAATGTGTACAGAAATTTTGAATAAATTTTAAATTGAGCAACAACAAGCTCTGTAGTCTTAAACCCTAAAAAATACGTCACTATAGGTATTAAGCAACCCTGGCCTCATTTCCTTCATCATCACCTTAGTATTTTCTTACTCCTAAATAAAATCAGAAGAAAAGAAGTTTTAATGTATATGAAAGTATAGACCCTCATCGTCCTGTCAGATATCCCCTCTTAATATAGAATTTTTCTGGACTGTTTTCAGTATAAATAGCATAATATTAAGATGTGCTAAAACATAAACAAATGTAAGCTTGGAAACTGTGTGGCAACAACCCCATGTTTTTGGTGGAAGATTATCAGACTGAGTACTAACATATTCCTGAAGTCTTCTTCAGTAGCACTATTGGCAAGAACAGGGTTTGAAACCATTTTATGTACTAAGGAAAGATACAGGAAGGGTTAAGTTATCTATCTTGAAGTTTCTTCCACTCTATGAACTAGCAGCCATTTAGAATATACTTTACGAATTCAATCCAAAGCATGTTTAGAGAAATTTAGAAAAAGATATTTTCTCAGGTGAATATTCGTCATTTTGTTTCTCAAATTCTGAGGTGCATGTCACTGCTGCTTCTACCATTTTTGAGAAATTAAGATAGTTGTGATGTTTCTGCTGTCTTTTCCAGATCCTCCTGGGGTTTCAATACTGTAGGCAGATTGAAAGATGTGGTTTCTGCTGTTGCATGTGACAGACAGAAATTCCTTGAGATTTTTTTTTTTTTTTTTCTTCCCCAAGAAAAAGCCTTTCACCCTTTCTTTCACCTTTGAAGCAACTGTTTGGAACAGAAGTTTCTTTGGCAGACCCAGAGATGCTGTGGTTTAGCAACTCTTAAGACAGATTTGTTTCAAAGGGATTTCCACTCCTGTTTCCATAATCTCATCCTACTTCTCATGCTTCAAAAAAGAAAACAAAAAGATTTAAAGCTTGGTTTTTTTCATTATTACATAGACATTTACAAAACAGTAATAAACTTCCCTTGACAAGTGGTAGAAGAATTAAACTAGTGACAAGTGTTTTCAGAATTCTGTCTCTGTTTATTTCCATGTTCATTCTGGTCTTTTTTCCCTTCACCTTGCTGGTGAAAGACACCATGGCCTTATTGGATTCACAGGACTGTTGAGCACCAAGACAGGGACAGAGAGTAACATGATTTTTGTGCGTGCAGTTTGATCCTCACCAAAGAGGAACCAGGAGTTCAGTTAGAAACCACTTTTGCAAGGTGTATTCAAAAGCTTTGTACAAAATATAGTCCTAAAAAATCAAATGTCTTCAAACAAAAATGTCTTGATTTTCTATACGTCTTACGCACTCATACCAAATAACAGCAAGAAAATGCTCTAAGCAAAGTGTTTCAGCTGTTTATTTACAAAAAAATTCCTGCCTGGCCAAGTTTATTCGGTAGACTTTTACTATCACAGTTCATAATTAAGGAGGCACACAGAGAAATAAAAATAAGACCTTTAGCTGTTGCAGCACACTTTTGTAAAGAACCTGCATTATCTCAGATATCTTATTAGAGAAATAGTGTTCAGCTAGAAGGAAAAAAAAAAGGGAGGAGCATGTGTCTACCTCCAGTGTATATCAATGGAAAAGCCTGTTAATGCCACAGTAAAAAACTGGAGAAAAGAATCATGTAAGCATGTTAGTTGTATCTTCTGAGTCTGGCTTTTTGACAGCAATATCATTCATCAGAGACTCCTGAAAAAATCACAGTTATATTTGCTAGTGTTTATGTAAAAATATTTCAGTCTGTGCTAGCATTTCTCCAATTGTTCTACAGAATAAACTAAAAGCAGGCTGTGGGATTTCAGAGTTCAGTAAGTCAGCCGAGGACCTAGATCTGATAACGGAACACGGACTTTTGTTTGAGTGCTCTCCTGAAAACTGGACAGATCAGAAGAAACCACCACCAACAATGAATTACTGGGTTGTGGGGTGAGTTTAAAGACAAATGAATCTATTTCTCCCAGAGTTTTCCATTTTGAACATGCTGCTGTATTCTTTGAGAATTAATTTAACTGCAGCACATCACAGAAATACTTGAGCTCAGTGAGATGGCTTTGATTTGGGGTTTGTGAAGTTGCATTGGTGTGCTGTCGCATCCGCTGTAAAGCGTAGGTGTGTTAGTTAACTCAGGGGAGCACCACACCAGCATGTTAACACCAAAGGGCTGGCAGCCTCTGTTGTGCTGCACTGTGCTATGCAGACGTGTGGGAGTGCTCTCATCAATCCTCTTCAGACCCTTCCTTTGTGCTCCTCGTGCACCTCCTCACCTCTCCATTCCCTGCACTCCCACCTGTCTGGTCTCCACACACAGTGCTAATTCAGTGATACAAAGAAGGAAAGTGAACAACTGTAGTGGTTGGTTGTTTGTTTTTTTTTATTGGGAAGATTAAACCAATCTACCAGTCTTGGATATTTTAGCAAGGGTGTTTTCCTGCCTGAGTTTGCTTTCAAAGTTCTACCATCATCTTTGTGATTTGTGGTGTTATTTATACTTGATTTTAAGTGATATTTATTAATGATGCATATAGTTATTGCTACACAGCTGAGCCTTATTTGCATGACAGAACAGCATATTTTTGAAGCAATTAAAATCAGGTGTAATGAGAAAGTAGTATGTATCATTTCTTCACAACTCAGAATGTATCAGAGCTTGTAAGTCCAGGCCAATAAGCCCTATTCTGTAGCCAGTATTTCTTGTATTTTGCTCTTTCCTCCTTCTACCACATTTTATGTTGTGTACATTTTAGCTGCAGTAAGTAAACCATCATATTAGGAGCGTCAGTCAACAGCATGTTTTCTTTTCTACATTTATCTTCTCTATTTGGTATTCCTACTAGATAAATAGAGAGAAAAATGCAAATGCCCAGTTAAATGGAAGTTGTGCTTTCACCATGTGAAAAGAAATTCAGTATAGGCAAGGGTGGAAAGGAAGATAAATGGCTACACTTGATTAATTCATTAGGTTATAATTTTCTACTAGTTCAACTATTTCACAAATAGGAAAGTCAGAAAACAGCAAAGTATATTTCTGAATATGGCGTAAGAACTTTTCTTTCTGCTACAAGGTGAGGAAACATCATCCACAGGTAATTATACTGGCCAGGAATAATAATGTAGAAATTCTCTGACAGAGCTTTTGTTCAACCTGTTTGCCTTCAAGTCAGATGTTTAAAAAGAAAAGAAAAAAACAGTTGTTTCCCACTGTGAATGTACATAGCTGCAGTTTGTATTACCAGCTTTCCTATTTTAGCTCTGTCCCTGAAAGAGCTTATTAGATTAACCTGTGGGAATGTATCTACCCAGATGTATTAAGTCTATAAATTAGTAAATATGTGAATACTGGGGCTTACTCCCAAATACCCTTATTGCAGGTTGTAACGTGAAGATATGGATTACTGCAAGCACATCGACTAGTTACCATACAAATAGGTCCTGAAAACCTGAAGTTCCTTCATACACAGTCATGAGAAACCTGAGCAGGCAATAACTTTAATTTAGAAATCTCATGTATTGAAAGAAGTAAGGTGATGAAGGAGAGGCACAGGAATTTCCTGTGTTACGCAGTAGTTGTTTTTAAGATCTTACTGACACCTCAGAGCACAACCAGAATATATCAAATAGTTGAGGAGAAAAAGCTGACACATACAATAATTTTGTTTTAATTCTTTCTTTTTTCCCCCTAGGAGACGCATTCTGCATCCCAGACCTCAGGAGTGTTACGTCTGTTTCCATGACTCAGTCACAGAAGCTGCTGTTGAACTGGCCTTTAAACTGTCCTTCAGTTTAGTGACATAGATGAGCTTCCTGAACACTGAGCCCACCTCATGGTGTTGTCATCTCTTGAAATTATTTCAATATAAAGAGAAATTAACTCAATTGTGGTGCCCACCACATCCTTGAAATGCTTTTAAAAAAGATAAATCTGCCTTGTGGTAGGACACAGGTAAAACTTCAGTGATGATTCTGATGATCTCATCAACTGAATACTTAAAAAGAATTCAGAGAACCAGAGTTCTTATTTTTATATACTGGTGAATTATTTATCCTGATCATAACTTTATTCTATTAAAACATTGCATAATTTGTACATTCAGTGCTGTTCGGTGTATAATACGAAATGCAAAATGATAAGCCGATATCCTGAAAGTACTCTCTGAATATCTGGCAAATGGTGATGGAGGAAAAAAAAAGTATTCCAGTTAATTAAAACTTTGCTCCCCCGCAGGCATGAAAAATAGCGAATGTTTTCAGTAACACTGTGGTAATCAAAACAGAAAGAAATCTTTTAGACAATTCATGGCAGTTGGCCACCCAGAGCAAATGGCTTACTGGTTTTGCCAGTATGGTCTCCTGCACACTCAAGGACTATAGTGTGCTTGATGTTTTACTTGACTTCATGAGTTTTAACTATAAATAATACTTATATTTGTTAAAACATAATTTTGAAGGTATAAAAGAAAATGGGGGGCAGGGAGGATCAGGGTTTTAAGCATGGAGTTGGCTTATTTTATATTCAAAACTTCATAATAAAAAATATATATTTCTTAAAGACCAATAAAGCACTATTCTAGTTTTTTACTTAACACATTTTCTCTTTTATTTAAATAGTTTGTTTAGCTAGATCTTCCACAGTTTACAGCTGGATGTACAAAAAATGTTAGGTTGCATCTGTATATGGCAAGATGTTTGCAAAATGAGAAGTCTTCTACAAAATTCAGCTTTCCTATAAATTGTTAAAATGTTTGTAATCTGCTCTTAAAGCTTTTTTTTTACTGAAGTTTACCTTAAAATGCAAGATTTTTGGGTGTCTTTTTGCCTCCAACCACCACGTTTAGATCTCGTTGTCTGCACAGCATTTTATCAGGTTCCATGTCAACAGTGCATATTTTGTTTCCTTTCTGCTGGTTTTACTTACTTTTCCTGAGTGCTTTTCATAAAATGTATGACTAAAACTGCTTTTTAAACAATAGGATCCAAAATTTTAAGTATTTAGGGAAGTAAAGGCAGTCCCATAGGCTCTCATGACCAGATCTGTAGATTTTGTTTTCACTAGTATATTACACTGTTTAGAGCAGTTCTAAAATAGTCAATCCAATACTTATTACAGCCCACTCCCCCAGACTGATTCACAGCTTGCCTTGAATCACCCACAGTTGCTTTAAATCCAAGCAGCAGTAGAAGACTTAGGTTTGAAGCTAAAGCATATGATATTGTGTGGAAGACAAATTCCTTCTGCAAGCAATAGAGGAGCTTACAAGGAGAGGTGCCATGCTTGACCTTGTGCTCACCAACAGGGAAGGGCTGGTTGGAAATGTGATGCTTCAGGGCAGCCTTGGTTGTAGCGATCATGAGATGGTTGAATTTGAGATCCTCAGGACAGTGAGAAGAGCGTGCAGCAAGCTCACTGCCCTGGA